>CAUYRT010029661.1:0-95366 GCA_963574885.1 Lepilemur ruficaudatus
TAGAAAACAAACAGTAAAGAACACTTTTCTGCCCCTGTGACTGATTACTGGCCTCGGGAAGGAATGCGGGTTCTAATTCCCAAAACGGGTGGGGGAGTTTAAAGAGACAACTCATAAAACATTTCCTTGCCCTTTTTCAGATGTTTACCTCTGTTGACATAGGCATTTCTCAAACATTAGTAACTAAATTTGTCATATTACTCAATCAGATGGAGTACACTGATTTCAGAAAATTTACCGAGTAACAGGTGGAAAATAATCTTGGGACGCAGATGTAAGCGTGGTGTCATAGAGGATCATAATTTTATTTTAAAACTGAGTAAAAAGGGAGGCAAAACTTTCTATTTTCAGGATATCTTGACTCTTGTACACTTAGCTGAGTTTCTGTAAGTACATAGCTCAGACTTACTGTTCTATTATGGGTTTCTGTATCTATTCTTTACATCAGTCAAAAAACTAACCATACAACACACAAACCTCATTATGTCTGCCTCATAATTCTCTATTTCAAGCCTGAATGGTAGACCGAGTGGTGGCTTCTGTTGTTTTCAGATGTTTTCATTAAAGTGTTAATATATTACATCAAGTTAGCTTTAAATAGAACAGATTCAATGCTGTAAAGAAAAGAATATGTACTTGATGCATCCATTATAGGGATTTCTATGAGACCTGGCAGTTGTTAGGTTGTTCATAAACAATTTGAAGGAAAATTGTCATAATAAATAAACATAGCTATGCCAAGCCCTCCTATGATTATATATCCATTGTGTCAAGAGCCATAAGCCAGATTCTCTTTTGAGTTTGAACTATTTTTGTAATTTTATTTTAATATTTCCCTGTTATTGTTGTTGTTTATTATTTTCAAAGGGGAAATATAGGGAATGCAAGAATGGCAGTGCTACCTTTTAGGGGGAAGAAATATTCAAGTTAAAATTTGTAATATTTTCCTTAGTTATCTGGTAGGAATAAGATCCAAAAAGGTATTTTCCCCAATATAAAGATATCAAAGAAATGTTGGAACCTGAATCCTGGGAGAATTGTGGGGAACTTATTTCAGTTCAAGCTTCAAAAGCAATAAAAAAGGTTTATGTAAGAGAACAAAATAAAAGTAGAAATGAAGTTTGTTGGTCCTCATTCAAAGGACACCTATAATGGCCTGTAAAGAAAACCGACCAAAAAGAAATTACACCTGTCACATTGGTTTGACACTGAACTAGAACTGTTGAATCAAGGTATCATTTCAAATTTTTTGATATTCATTAATTTTAAAAAGACAATTTGGATGTTGAAAAGAGAAACAATAAAAATTTACCATGGCATTGTTTATAATATAGCATTATTTAAGTTTTCCTTGTGTTTGAAAGCTGATGATATTTAATTATCAGTGTAGTAAATTTAAGTTTCAGATATCCATATATTATATGTGAATCAAAAGTCTTTATTTGTATATTATATTATATTTTAGGAAAAATAATTAAAAATAGACAATTTCACTTAGGATAATGGTCTCCAGTTCCATCAAAATTGTTGCAGAAAACATTAATTTACCCTTTATTATGGCTAAGTAGTACTCCACAATATACATAGACCGTGTTTTGTTAATTCACTCATAAATTGATGGACACTTGCACGCACTTACTATTAAATTGTAACTAACTGATTGGCACACGTGTGCAGAGAGGAATGTGGAAACCAAGTAGGGGTAAGGGGAAAGAGGAGAGAGGCAAAAACCTACTTAACAGATGCAATGAACATTATTTGGATGATGGGCATACTTATAGCCATGTCTCAAACATTACAGAAGCAATCCATGTAACCAAAAACAGTTGTACCTTCTTATTACTTTGAAATTAAAAAAAAAAAAGAATAGAAATGCAAGACACACACACAAAAATAAATAATTTATATGTTTCCTATTTTTGATAACATTCAAATACTTTTTATCAAACTGGTTCAATAAAATTTATATATGTTTATTGTAAAGAAAAACATGTTTCACTGTCAGTATTTTGTAGATTTATAATTTATTATAATAAACATGAGCCATTTTTAACATCCAAAATACCATGCATTTGTTTCATGATTACCAAAAATGACATGCATATGTTTTCTCAGAAAAAAACTTATAATTTCAAGCTCAAAGTTTACATTTGACTCTCTTCATATACATATTTTCAATAATACTGAACATATATATTTATTTTTCATATTTTGTAAATGCAAATAAACATTTTCAACTGAAAGTGTGACAATTCTCTGATTATGTAAAAATAAAAAAGCTTTTAATTCACGTTTGACTCTGCAAATACAATTTAGTATTGGCAGTCATCATTCTAAGTTCTTTTTTTGTAGCTACCATCTCATCAAGTTCCTTGAGACCAAGTATTTCTAAACAATAATTGAACAAATCACTATTCATTACAAAAGCTAGCCATCCTTTTTTTTTTTTTTTAGCACTGTCAAGTTAATATATTTGAACACTAAATTCAACTGTGCTTAAAAATAGTAATTTTGTTAACTTCTTTTCTCACAACTCAGATTTTTTTTTTCATCACAGAGAGAAATTAAACATCTGGAACACAAACATGATGTATTATCAATATTCAGAGATATGTTTAATGTAAAATAGTATTTAAACAACATTTTAGTATTTTTGTTATCCTTATTCTAGGAAAAGAAAACAGATATCCAAATATTTACTCTTCTACCTTTTTATATAAAAAGGATAAGAACTTTAAAACACTTGAAATACAGAAAGAAAAAGAAAAAAAGCACACATTTCTTCCTTTTCCATTACTTAATTTTTACTATTTTTTGAACACCACAATTTGAAGTTCATAGCTCTGAGGTAATATTTTAAATCACTTAAAGACTAATTACAGAGTGAAAATCAAAAATATTGTGAAGGAAGTAAAATAATTGTTCTTAAAATGCAATCAGAGAACGTTAAAGTGATGGAAATATATTTTAAAAAGTACCTTTAAACTACGAAAAGCATTTTACTTACACATTGCATTGTAATTTTTAAATAATGTTAAATTATTCAATATTAAATACTGAATTATTTTAAATAATGTTTGAACAATTTTCAAATTGTGTATAATTCCACACATATTAAGATAAACAGTACTCCCCACCCAAAATATCAAGTTTTCCAGTGACACATAATCTTCTCTTTTTCCAATACTTCAATCATTTGTAGGATGGAGTTTATTTATTTTAACCCTTTTTAACTGTTATCTGGATTCTATTATCAAGTTTACAGAGCATGCAGATAATATTTTGTTTGAGTATCTCCATGGCACCTCAAAATCAACACTTCTAGAACCTTGGCACCTCAAAACAACACATCTAGGATATTTTCCTCTCATTCAAATTCAAAATGTCTAATAACTACTAATTTTCCCTCAAAATAACTCTAAGAATAATGCATTATTCTCATTTCTATTATCACCAGACTGTACTTCTCACTGTATCCACAAATAGTACCTCTGTAGATTCCTTTCTACATATTCGTCTTTAGATTCCTTTTTCTCCTTTCTAGAACATGTTATACTTTCACATCAGTTTTCCAAAGCTGCTGTCCATCGTATTATTCCTTTGGTTAAGAAAATAGAATACATTCCTATTGCCTTTGTGGGAAAATTAAATATTCAAAAATTATCATTCAATTAGTCTTAGTGTTCCTACTGGTATTCAGCTGTATTGTAACTTAACTTTAAAGAAAGATTCCCTAAAGACTAGTCTCTTTCCCATCACCCTTAATTTTTATTTATTGTAAATTTGGTATAACATAATATTAAAAACATGAACTCTGCTGTCAGATTATCCCAACTCACTATTCACTAGTTGTTATGACCTTAAGCAAGCTATTTAAATGCCTTGTTTTCCTCATTTGTAAAATGGGAATAATACTTATATCTATTAAATAAGTTTGCTCTGCCTGTTAAATTACTTAATATTAGTAAAATATTTAGAATTCAACTAAGCACTTAGTAAGTCCCAAATAATTTTCTATTTAATCATTTTGTAGAGAATTTTCTCTTCATTACCCTCATTTTTGTAATCATCTAGCCTATATATCATTTCCTCCTTCACAGGGCTGCTTCACATTTTACATTATCTAAAATACATCATCCTCAGAATGATTTTAAATATATTACAGCCTACCTCTAAATTCTCCTGACTGAAATATGCTTTTTCTCTGGTCTTTTCAATCTCAGTAAATGGCAGCACTATCACGTTAGTTTACCAAGCCCAGGAACTTTATTATTTTTTCTTTCTAATTCCACCCTATCTCATTCATTATTACAGTTGATCAATTCTAACTCCAATCAAGTCTAAAATATGTTTATTTTCTCTCCATATTCACTAGTCCTGCAATACTCTAAGTCACAATTATATCTCATCTCAAATACTTCGATACCTTGTCTACCTGCTACTTCTTTCTTGACCTTAGAGTCTACTCTCAACCCAATAGCCAGAGTAATCTTGTAAAAACATAAATCAGCAGTTCTGGATAGGCCAGAGTAAGCAAAATATATCCTCTGTTCCACTGAATGCTACTATAAAACCTGGGAGGAATGTACCAAGCAGATATTTGAGGGCTCTGAAAAGTAGACGGTAACAGTCTAATTGTGGAAGAAGGCCAGGAGTTCACATAGTACTGAACCAGCACTTTTTTTCCTTTAAAAATAATTTTCAATCTAAATTTTATATCTACTGGCAGTATTCTTCAGAAATGAATATGAAATCAAGACATTCTCAGATGAAGGAAGCTAAAAAAATTCATTGTGAACAGGCTTGCTCTAGAAAACTACTACAGAATGTTTTTAGACAGAGAGGAAATGATTCTCATGGGAAACTTGGAACATCAACAACGAATGACAGGGAAATGGTAAATGTCTGGGTATTTATAATAAACTGTTATTGTCTTGAGTTAATTAAATACCTTTGATACGTGAAAGTACATATTATAACGCTATCTGATGGGATTTTAAATGTATATAGATGTAATATATAAGACGGCAATAACCTAGAGGAGGGAGGGTAAAGGTACTTCCATGGTGATAAGGTTTCTATATTCCATTTGAAGAGGCAAAATATTGATTGTAGGCAGATTTTTGTAAGTTAGGTATGCATACTGTAATCCTATTAAACATTAAAAATAAAACTATACAAAGGTATTTAATCAAAAATACAGTTGATAATTGAAATGAGATACTAAAAAGATTGAAATAAACCCAAAGGAAACAGGAAAGGAGAAAGAGAGAAACAAACAAAAAATAAAAGAAGAGAAAGGACAAGAAAAATACAGGGAACAAATAGAAAACAAACAATGAAAGAAGGAAGACCTAAATTCAAACCAATTAATTACAATTCTAATTGCACTATAAGTCTAAACACAAAAATTAAAAGTCAGAGATTATCCGAGTAGATTAAAAATTGCCCAGCCACATGTTGTCTGTCAGGAACTTTCTCTGAATATAATGATATTTGTAGGCTAAAAGTGAAAGGATAAAAATAAATAGATATATCTTACAAACACTAATGAAAAGAGTGATGGAGTAGCTATAGCAATGTCAGACAAAGTAGACGTCAGGAAAAAAGAATAAACATAAATCACATAAAATTTCTTCCTAGCTAAACATCCTCAAGTAGTTTCCAATCACTCATGGGATAATATCTAAATTCAGTAACTTTATCTAACCAAAACTCTTTAAAAATCATATGTGTACTCAGTTCCAGGCACTCCCCATCTGCTTACAAGCTGTTTTGCTTCATAGCTCTTAAAACTATCTGAGATTTTCTTATTCATTATCATTGGTTTCTCCCCCCTAGAATGTAAGCTCCACAACTGACGTATCCTTGCCTGTGTTGTTCACTCTCCTGCCCTTGGTGTCTATGAACTGTGTATGGTGTAGAATAGATAACCAATAAATAACTTGTGGTTGTATATATTAATTTTATTTCTGTTAATTCTTCTAAAAATTATTTTATCTTCAGGATATAATAATTTTAAAGTCCCAAAACAACCACAAAAATAATTTCATCACCACTACTAGATTTTAAATTCACTGATTAAAAATTCTGTTTCATTAGAATCCTTTCACAGTTAGATATTTCCTGACTTGCCTTCCTATGAATTTCTATGGATAGTGTGAGAATGTTGATTCTTTTTACTCTGGGAAGTTCTTTGCATCATAAGACTGCAAGATTTTCCAAGTATGTATGAATCACACAAAAATCAGATGAACTTTCCTGAATGTCAGAAAACATGCTGAATTTGGTCACTTACAAATTCTAAGAAAATTCAAGACAAACTGGTCTAGTGTAATTAAAATAAATAAGGAGGACAAAGAGGACTATGAGGAGAAAAAGAGAGATAAAAGTTATTAATAACCTGGTGATTTTTTTTTAAAATTTGGAGAATGATAGAATCTGAGATGGAGGGAGAGAAGCTTAAAGGTCAATATTAACTTGATTCAGATCAATTCAATTTGGTAAATACACTGAAATGTGCTTTCAGCTGGAAGGTAGCAAGTGATTAAAGATATAAAGTATTACAGGTCTGTTTGGCAAAGAATGAGCATCCAGATCATCTTGGCATCCAGTGTAGGTTGAAGTGCAAATAAATGTTAGATGGCATAGCACTCATCACACTCTGGGCCTTCGGTAAATATTTGTTGAATGGATGAAAGGTAAACCAAAGACATGCTTTTAGAGATTTCTGAAGGCCGTTACACTGTGTACTCAGCACTGCTACTTCCCGTCCCTCTTCTTAAAGATATTTTGCTTTTCTGCTCTCAGGGGTAAACATAAAAACCCAGTCCTGCCAGTGATAATTATCTCACTCAAATGTACCTAGTGACTTTCCAAGGGGTAAGCATATGACCAAAGTTAAACCAGTCAAAATTTTTCCATAGAATTTTTTGATTTGGAACTGGGAGAAACAAGTTTGTTGATTTGTGTTTTGTTTTTGCCACTGAGTTTTGAGATTGTGAATATAGTGCTGCCAATTGTCACGCCTCCTTCATTACATAGTGATCATGGGAAAATAAGCATGGCATTTAGAAATAAACTGAAGTGGAATTGGGGGAACTCGTGTTCTTTTCATTCGAAAAAGAAAATTCAATTACTGTAACTCAAGGGCCCTTCTGCCCTCTTATGCCGTGAAATAGAATGACTCATCCACTGATACATTCAGGAAAATTAAATTGGACATATTCAGTTCAGCTCTGCCAGTTCTTACTTTTGGAATAGAGCAGGTTGTAAGGGGTAGAAAAAGAATGCTGCCATCATTGGCTGTGACTCAGAGATAAGTCTGTCTACATCAGAGTTTCACTTAGAAAGTCCACTTGGCTGTCCTATCTAAAGTATATCTTTCAACGTAGCATTATCAGTATTAATGCTGACTGTCACGACTTATACTCAGTCAATTCAGTACCTTGACTGGGAAGAGGAATCTTAAGTATTTGGCCTTTTACAAACACTATAGAAAGCAAAGCATAGAGAACCTCTTCTCTTGCTGTTTAGATCCTTAATTTGATCTGTCCTTTAGGTCAGCTACCACCTTTCTTATAGGTAGAATAAGTAACCTAATAAATCCTTTCTCTTCTTAATTGAATTCTGTTTATATTTCCATCATATGCCAAATTGATAAACTTTAATAATGTGGTGATGTTTATTCATTATATTTTCTTGCGCAGAGGAGTTAAAATGTTACTATATTTTATAATGAAAATAATAAGTTGGTTTAATCTTCTCCAATGAACTCTACATATGTAATGCTATCGGTGCCAAAAATGTAAATCTGCTGTTTTCTTTCTTTGTGGGTCTCAAAAATGTGATGAGCTTTAGTGCAACATTTCCTTCATAGACTTTAATACCCTAGTCAGTATCAATAGAAGATATTATCCTAAGTCCTTTTGTCTGGTTGCTTGAATGATCAGAACAAGTGTGAATTGTCCACAGATTCGCTGACTCTATTCATCGTTCAAAATACGTGTAATTTTCATCATAGAACATTTCCTCAGACTCAATTTTTTCAGGACGCTTTTTTTCTTTATCTGAATATAACTTTTCTGACACTATTTACTTGTATATTATCAATGTGAATTAATACATCATTGATAGATGCAGCATTTCCGTGAATTTATGGTTTGACTGAATTTTTTGAGAAATTATACAACCTTACAACCTTTTAGTAATCTTACTGTGACTTTAAAAATGTCATGTTTATAAATTTTACCAATAAATTTCCTAGAGTGTTCTTTAAATTCACGCAAAATTGTATATTTAATTTAAAGAAACACTTCCATTGTACTATTAAAAATATAGTTACCAATATTTGCATAGTAGTTCTTGGACATTATGGGGGTCACAGACTAATTTGAATATCAATATTAATCTAGCTCTCCTCTACATTACACATTTATAGATTTGAGCAATATTTTGACTTTCCACTCATACACTGTTTTGAATATATACATGCCAAGGTAAAGAAAGGACCTCAGGCAAGGATGGACATTTGCCTTTACTCACACTTCAGCTATTAATATTATTTCTAACATCCCTTTACTAATGCATGTGTGAAACCTTTAATCAAGTACCTAATATATTGTTGCACTTTTCCTTTTATTCTCTTGATTCAATTTTATCTATTTTAGGTTTCCTTACCTTTGTAGTGATCAATTCATATTACATAAATTGCAGTAAATTTGCACTTTTTTCATCTGAAATGTCTAAAGATTTATACTTTATTTACTTATTTATTTATTTAGAGACAGAGTCTCACTCTGTTGCCTAGGTTAGAGTGCAGTAGTGTCACCATAGCTCACTGGAACTCACAATGCCTGGGTTCAAGCTGGGACTACAGATGTGAGCCACCACGCTTGGCTAATTTAATTTTGTGTGTGTGTGTGTGTGTGTGTGTGTGTAGAGACAGGGTTCTGCTATGTTGCCCAGGCTGGTCTTAAACTCCTGACCTCAAGCAATCCTCCCACCTTGATCTCCCAAATTGCTAGGATTATAGGTGTGAGCCACTATGTCTGACCTAAAATTTATGCTTTAATTGCAGAATCTTCATTTGCAGCATTTCTGGACTGCCATATATTCTGGTTCCAAGTGGCTATTGTACTGGCCAACATAAAGCTAAAATATTCTAGCTGGAATCTGCTAAGCAGTTATTTCTTTTTCTTTTGTATAAGAATGTCCTTTCTCTCTGCAAACTTCCCTTTGAGACATCTTTATTTATTTTGCATGCTCTAAGGTATGTGCTATGAAAGTGGAAGTGCATTTACTTTCTGATCAGAATTAAGGTGAGAACTGGTAGAATCTGAAAATGTTTTTCTCCTGCATGAAGATTCCCTTTGTCTTGTAGTTATTTCCTACTTATTGCTCAGCCTGAGGTTTTACTACTATAAAACTTAATGTCCAGTACCTTAAGGGTTGTGCTAGTGCAATGCTAATTTTATTGTTTTAAAGTTACCACTGTCACAAGCGGAAAGTTCTCCCTATTCTGAATAATTTTCAAAAGCGAATGAATTGTCTAATGATTCTTGGAGCAAATGATTCCAGCTGCTGATAGTAATCTAAAATTAAGTATTGCTTGGATGTTTATTAAGTACTGATTATATAAAAAGTCCTAATTTTTTAGCCAAGCATTTCAGAATCCTCATATTGCCAGTAAACTTATTCAAACTTACTTTTCCCTGGTCTTTAAAAATATTATTCTCAAATTATCAGCAATATTAAAGCCCAATATTTATTAAATGTGTAATTTTGCAAGGCACTGGGTCAAATGCTTTATCTGATTTTAATATGCCAAATGCTCTTTGAGGTAGGGGCTATTATTGTTCCCATTTTACATGTAAGGAAACAGAAGTCTAGGTTCTTTAGGCAAATTGCCCAAGATCACAAAATCACTTTTGCCCAATTCAATGAAAAAATCTATGAAGGTAGGATTTTTGTTGGATTGGTTTAATGATGGATCCCCAAAATATACTGTGTTCTGGGACACAGGTATAACACAATAAATAATGTTTTAATGGGCTGGAAATTCTTCATTTGTTCCTCCTGATTCAGTCTCTACCATTTTTTCACCTTTCCCCATGTCCTGGGTATCACTTTACAAACTGCATTAACTGATTTCACTTGCTTTCTAGCTTTCTGTTGGGCTCAGCTAATGGCATCATTGCAAGAGATCTAGGCCACCATGAGGCTGTTCTGCCACTTGGTCCATGTAGCGCAGCAAATGCAATGGTGTTTGAAGTACCTATTGCAGATAGGAGTGTCGTAAGGAGCTATCAGAAGGACACTGTCAGAGAAATACATTGTATTCTTTTAGGATTTTGAAGCAAAGTTGTGCCACTTTCTGCAAAAACCTATTCTCCTTTTACAAAATGGTCTTTGGCTTGCTATTGAGTCTTAATAGAAACTTAACAAAACTTGACTATGGGCCAGCAACTTATCACAGGAACTCAGATGCTCAGCATAAACTGGCTGTTGTCCAATCCAATAAGTTGTAAGATTGGGCAGCAGGTGCATCAGCATTCCATCATTAAATGGAAATGGTATATATGTTATTGGGCTTGAAGAGATGCTAAAGATGTAAGTAAGGTACATGACCAGGTGGATCCAGATGCCCATGAGCCTTGGTAAATTGCCTCCTTCCTCTGAACCTGCACCTATGGACACATAAAGTGCTTCTAATAGCATGTTGATTGAGAAAGAACAAAATTCAGGTCTAGGTGACAGATGTTTCTGTATAAATATGCTAGCAATTCTTGAAAGTAGAAGGCTGCAGTATTATATGACTCTTTATGGTGGCCCTAAAGAATAATCAGATATTTAAGAAGTGAACCTTGTTGCTCATTTTGCTTAGAGAGAAATAACCAGAAAATGGATTTGCACTGTCTGTCGACAATGGTTACTGTTTTGGCTGGATAGAGAACTATTAATAAAGGGAAAACATTGGAAAGTTTGAAATAAGGAGGTCTATAGAAGATGTATATGTTAGACTTCTCCAAATGGACACAGAGTGTAAAGCTATGTCGGTTTCACATGAATGCTAACGAAGAAATAACCACAGAGCAATAAAAACTTAATAATCAGGCACATAAGATAAAATTTGCAGTGGATATAAGCTGATATTTTTTTGTCATACAGACTCACAAGCAAAGTAGCATGATGTCAGGAATGGAGGTTTTGCATGGATCCATCAACAGGGATATTCACTTACTAAGCCCTTCCTACACTGCCAATGGCAGAGACAAACATTGGACCATCACTGTGGCATAATTAACCCAGAAATGTGGCAAAGGTCATTCAGCCACTTCTGTCATAGAAAGAGTAGTGCTTGCTTTCCACTGGAATAGAATTTTTTCAATGGATATAGGTTTACTTTTCATATTAGCAATACTTACGTACAAATTGCTTTCTGTGGTTTTTGAAATGCCCTTTCATCATCATAGTATTTCATATAGAGCTGGTATTTTTTATTTTTTTGAGACATAGTCTTGCTCTGTTGCCCAGGGTGAAGTTCAGTGACCTGATCATAGCTCACTGCAGCCTCAAATTCCTGGGCTCAAGCCATCCTCCTGCCTCAGCCTCCCAAGTAGCTGGGACTACAGGCATGTCCCACCACAACCAGCAGTTTTTTTCTATTTTTGTAGAGATGGCTTTTCACTATGTTGCCCAGGGTTGTCTTGAGCTCTTGGCCTCAAGCAATCCTCCCATGTTGGCCTCCCAAAGTGCTAGGGTTATAGCTGTGAGCCACTGCACACAGCCTAAGTATTGCTTGTGACAAAAAAAAACTCAAGTTAGAGCAAATCATGTGTGGCAATAGGCCCATGATGTTGGAATTCAGTGATTCTTGTCATGTTTCCCATCTCTAGACTGAGATAAGAATAAAAACGACTTAAGAGGGCATAATTTAGTGTCAACTGGATGGCAACACCTCGTGGGCAGAGGAGTTATATGTTCTAAATCAGAGGCAAATATATGGTACCCTTTCCTTCATAGGCAGGACACAAAGGTGCAGGAATAAAGGTGTCATGATTCTCACTACTACTATTGGTGACTATTCCACCCTTGTAAAATGTTTGTTTCCCATTTACACAATTTTGGGATCTACTGATTTAAGACTGAGAACAACCACAGAGTTAAATGGGAAAGAGCGAGAGACCGAAAAGAAGAGTGAGCTAAGGAAAGAAATGGTGGTTAAGTACAGAAGTCTTCTTCTTTTTTTTTTTTTCCCTACAGAACAGTGATCCACCTTCTTTGGGTGACAATACTCTGATTTTTCTTTGAGGATGACCTTGTACTTTATACTGTATGACCAATAGTGGAGGCCATTATTTAAGGTATTCACCATGTCTTCACCCTAGACAAAGCATAGTCTCGTAATCCAAACTGGGTAAATTCAATTTTGCCCCTAGAACTTTATTTATTATTATTATTATTATTTTATTTCAGAATATTATGCGGTACAAACATTTTGGTTACATGTAATGCATTTGCCTCACCTAAGCAAGGCCTACAAGCATGACCTTCCCCATACATTGTGCTCTGCATCCATTAGCTGTGAGTTTACCCCTGCCCCACTCCCTCCCACCTGATTGGCATCACACTTCCATGTGAGCGCATTAGTGTTGATCAGTTAATACCAATTTGATGGTAAGTACATGTGGTGCTTGTTTTTCCATTCTTCTGATACCTCGCTTCGTAGGATGGAATCAAGCTCTATCCAGGATAATATAAGAGGTGCTAGTTCAACATAGTTTTTTCTAATGAATAGTATTCCATGGTATATATACACCACATCTTATTTATCTATTCATGTATTGATTGGTACTTGTGTTGTTTCCACATCTTTGTAATTGTAAATTGTGCTGCCATAAACATTGGAGTGCAAATGTCTTTATTATAGAATGTCTTTTCTTCCTTTGGGTAGGTGCCTAGTAGTAGGATTGATGGATCAAATGGTATTTCCCCTTTTAGCTCTTTCAGATATCTCCAAATAACTTTCCACAGGGTTTTATTAATTTACATTCCCATCAGCAGTGTAAGCATGATCCTATCTCTCCAGATCCATACCAGTATTTGTTGTTTTGGGACTTTTTGATACAGGCCATTCTCACTGGAGTTAGGTGATATCTCACTGTGGTTGTGATTTGCATTTCTCTAATGATTACAGATGTTGAGCACATTTTTATATGTTTTCTGGCCATTACTTTGTTTTCCTTTGGAAAAGTTTCTGTTCATATCCTTTGCCCACTGTTAGATAGGTTTTTTTAATTTTTCTCTTAATTTTCGTAAGTTCTATATAGATTCTTGTTATCACCCCTTTATTGGATGTGTAGCATGCAAATATTTTCTCTCATGCTGTAGGTTGTCTATTCGATTTAATGATAGTTTCCTTGGCTATGTAGAAGCTTTTTAATTTGATCAGGTCCCATTTATTTATTTTTGTTGCTGCTATGATTGCTTTGGAGGTCCTTTTCATAAATTCTTTGCTTAGGCCAATGTCTGTAAGAGTTTTCCCAACATTTTCTTCTAGAATTCTTAAAATTTCACTCATTAGGTTTAGATCTGCTATCCATCATGAGTCAATTTTTGTGAGGGGTGGGAGGTGGGGATCCATCTTCTGCATGTGGTTATCCAGTTTTCTCAGCACTATTTATTGCATAGAGATTCTTTTCCCCAATGTATATTTTTGTCGGCTTTGTCAAAGATTAGATGGCAATATGAGGATGGTTTTATATCTGGGTTGTCAGTCCTGTTTCAAAGGTCTATATTGCTGTTCTAGTACCGTGCTGTTTGGGTTACTACAGCCTTATAGTATAGCTTGAAGTCTGGTAGACTGTTGCCTCCCAATTTGTTCTTTTTGCTTAAGATTGCTTTGGCTATATGAGGTCTTCTATGGTTCCATATGAAGTGTAAAATTATGTTTTCTAGATCTGTAAAGGATGATGATGGTATTTTGATAGGGATTGCATTAATTCTGTAGATCACTTTAGGTAGTATGGACATTTTAACAGTATTAATTGTGCCAATCCATTAGCATGGTAGGGTTTTCCATCTGTTTACATCTTCTACAATTTATTTTCTCAGTGTTTCATAGTTTTTCCTTTATATGTCTCTCACCTTCTTCGTTAAATATATTCCTAAATATTTAATTTTCTTTGATGCTATTGTGAAAGGTGTTGCATCTTTGATTTGGTTTTTGGCTTGAATCTTATTGGTGTATATGGATGCCATTGATTTATGTGCATTGATTTTGTATCCTGAGACATTACTGAATTCATTTATCAATTCCAGGAGTCTCTTGGTTGAATCCTTGGAATTTTCTAGATATAATATCATATCATCAGCAGAGTGACAGTTTGACCTCTGCTGCCCCTTTTTGGACACACTTAATTCCCCTCTCTTGTCTAATTTCTCTGGCAAGGACTTCCAGCACTATGTTGAATAGAAGTGTAGACAGTGGACAACCTTGTCTGGTTCCACTTCTAAACAGGAATGCTTTCAATTTTCCCCTGTTCAGTACAATATTGGCTGTGGGTTTATCCTATATGGCTTTAATAATTTTAAGGTATGTCCCATTTATGCCTATTTTGTTACAGTTTTTATCATAAAAGTGTGCTAGATTTTGTTAAATGTTTTTTTCTGGGTCTATTAAGGGAATCATATGGTGATTGTTCTTATGTTTATTTATGTGGGGAATTGCATTTATAGATTTGCATATGTTGAACCATCCTTGCTTCTCTGGGATAAAGCCCACCTGGTCATGATGAATTATTTTTTTGGATGTGCTGTCAGATTTAGTTTGCTAAGATTTTGTTGAGGATTTTGCATCTATATTCATGAGGGATATTAGTCTGTAGTTTTCTTTTTTTGTTGTTATGTCCTTTCCTGGCTTTGGTATCAAGGTGATATTGGCTTCATAGAATGAGTTGGGGAGGATACCAGCCTTCTTGATATTGTGGAATAATTTCTACAGTATAGGTCTGAGTTCTTATTTGTAAGTGTGGCAAAATTCAGGTTGAACCCATCTGGTCTGGGACTTTTTTTGTTGGAAGATTTTTAATTGCTACTTTAATTTCTGTACTTGATATCAGTCTGTTCCAGAATTCTGTTTCTTCTTGATTAAGCCTAGAGAGGTTTTGTGTTTCTAAGAATTTGTCCATTTCCTCCATGTTTGTAGTTTGGGGCATATAGATTTTTATGGTATTCAAAGATAAGGTTTTATATTTCTATGATGTCTGTAGTGACCTCTCTTCTTTCATTTCTAATTGAGATTATTAGAGTCCTTTCTTTTCTAGTTCTTGCCAATCTAGCAAGAGGACTGTCAATTTTTTTTTATCTTTTTGAAAAACCAAGCATTTGGTTTTATTAATCTTCTGTATAGTTCTTTTGTTCTTGATTTCATTATTTCTGGTCTGATCTTAGTTATTTATTTTCTCCTGACAGGTTTAGGATTGATTTGCTCTTCTTTTTCCAGTTCCTTGAGAAGATTTGTTTATTGATTTGTGACCTTTCTGTCTTTTGGATGTCAGCATTTAATGTTATTAGTTTTCCTCTCAGGAATGCTTTTGCTCTCTCTCACAGATTTTGATAACTTGTGTGCCATCATCATTTAGTTCAAAGAGTCATTTGATTTGCATCTAGATCTCCTCCTTGACCCAATAGTCTTTCAGCAATAGATTATTTAATGTCCATGAGTTTGTGAAGTGGTGAGTATTCCTGTTGGAATTGATCTCGAATTTCATACCACTGTCCTCTGAGAAGATATGTGGTATAATTTCTATTTTTTTAAATTTATTGAGATCTGATTTGTGGCCTAAGATGTCATCTATTTTAGAGAAAGTTCCATGAGCTGATGTGAAAAATGTATATTTGGCTTTATTGGGTGGAATGTCCTGTAGATGTCTGTTAAACCCATTTGTTATAGATCTCTGTTTAAGTCCATTGTTGCTTTGCTTATTTTCTTCTTGGAAGATCTGTCCAGTGAGATCAGTGGGGTGTTGAAATCCCTAGCTACTGTGACATGACTGTTTATCATGTTATTTAGGTCAAACAGGGTTTGCTTCATATATCTTGGCTTTCATGTGTTTGGTACATAAATATTAAAAATTGTTAAGTCTTATTGTTGGGTTTTTCCCTTCACCATTATATACTGACCATTTTTGTTTTCTTTTACTTTTGCTATTTTAAAGTTTATGTTATCTGCTATAAGAATAGCTGCCTCAGCTTTCTTTTGGTTTCCATTTGCCTGCAAGTTTCTTTTCCAACCCTCCACCTTGAGTCTGAAAGTGTCTTTGTGGGTAAGATGCATTTCCTGAAGACAGGAGATACTTGGCTTGCATTTTTTTAATCCACTCAGCCAGTCTATGTCTCTTTCATGAACAATTCAAGCCATTCCCATTTATTGAGAGAATTGATAATTGGGAGAGATTTCTCTTCATACTGTTGGATAAATTCTTATTGTTTTGTTTTACGTTTCAAGCCATTGTGGAATCAAGGTCCTGGAATTTAAATCTTGAGTGATTTTATTTTGATGGGTGTCTATTGCATTGTTCAGTGTATAATGCAGGTCTGAGTACTTCCTGCAAGGCAGGTCTGGTCTTCACAAAGTCCATCAGTGATTGCTTGTCTGGGAAAGTCTTTATTTCTCCATCATAAATGAAGCTTAGTTTTGCAAGGTAAAGAATTCTAGGTTGGCCATTTTTCTGTCTTAGAAGATTGAGGATGGGTTCTCAGTTTCTTATGGCTTGTAAGGTTTCAGTTGAGAAGTCTGAAGTTAGTCTGATAGTTTTTTTTTTTTTTTTTTTTGTAGGTTATCTGTTGCTTTTGTCTTACTGCTTGAAGGATTGCCTCTTTCATATTTACTTTGGCCAGCCTAATAATTATGTGACATGGTGATTGCCTTTTCACATTGAGTCTCCCAGGGGTTCTGTGTGCTTCTTTTAAGTAGATATCTAGATTTTGGCCCAGGGCAGGTAAGCTTTCCTCTATTATTCCAAGAAATAGATTTTCCAGTCTTTGTGTATTTTCTTCTTCTCTCTCCCAGATGCCTATAATTATTATATTTGGTTTCTTTACATAATTCCACATTTCTTGTATGTTTTGTTCTTGTCTCTTACTTCTGTGTTGTTTTTCTTCATGATTTGTGTAGTACATAGGCATTATCTTTAAGCTCTGAGATTCTTCCCTCTGTATGATCAACCCTGTTCTTAAGACTTTCCACTGTGTTTTGTAGTTCCTTAAATGCCTCTTTCATTTCCAGTATTTCTGTTTGATTCTTTTGTAATATTTCTATTTCTCTAGAGCATTTTTCATTCATTTCCTGTATTCTTCTTGTTGCTTCTCTGTATTGGATTTCTATTTCCTCTTCAATTTCATCAAGTTTCATTACAATCCATATTCAGAATTCTTTCTGCTGTTATTTTAATCATTTCATTTAAGTTGGTATCCATTGTTGAGGATCTAAGGATTTCTTTTGGGGGTGACTTTTCTCTTTGATCTTTCAAGTTTCCTGCATTATTTCGCTGATTCTTTCTCATCAGGCTACTTGGACAAAAACTAGGGGTGCTAGGACTGGTTTATGGCCCTATCCTCAAGTCCCCAAGGGTCATTCCTTCACAGTGCTAGGGAAAGGCTCACTGATCCTGTAGTCTCTTAGGCGTATTTTAGCAAGTTGTATTACCTCTGAACTGTTGTCTTCACCTCTTGCCAATGGAGACTAATGAGTTTGGTCCCCCAGCTTAAGCTCCCAGCTGGTGGATCACACTTGTGTGTATGACTTCACTGTCTTCTAATAATTCAAGATGGAAGGCACTGTGTTAAGCTATGGGTTTTTCTTCTCTGTCTTTGATTGTCGTTTGTGTGGAGGAGCAAGTTATTGAGGTAATCTGATGTTTCTGTGGTAGGCTTTGGTCCCCTGGATGGGGTATATGAATGCTTCAATCTTTGGGATGGGCCTTGCCACTCCCAAGGGTTACTTGGACCCTGTTCCCCCTTAATGTAGGGGTAAGGGCAAGATTGCAGCTGGTGCCTGCAAGCCTTGGCGTGTGTGCCTCTATGGTTGCTTGATCTGCCACTAGGGGGAGCAGCTAGTATTTTATTCAGGGCTCTTTCACACTCCCATCAGGAGTGTGCAATTGGTGCAATTACTGAGGTCTATGGCCAGGTTTTTTCTTTCCTGTCCACAAACTCCAATGCCGGCGGCCTCCGAGACGCAGAAAGCAAGCCTTGGAGTTGTGTTCTTATTAAATGACCTAAGTCCATCTGGTGGGCTGAATCAGCAGGCTGCCATTTATTTTTCAGCACCGAAGTCCCACAGATTCATGCCAGTCACACAGAAGCACGCCAAACACACAGAAGCACGCAAAGCACACAAAGCATCTTTTCTTGCTTCTCTCCATCCCTAAGGGCAGAGTCCACCACCCTGGCACAAAAGTTCCTAGGCTGGAGGAGGGATGTTTTCTGAAACTGTCACAAACTGCAGCATCTCTGGGCTGGGGACCCCCATGATGGTGGCTGCCCACCTCTGGAGAACTAGTGTTGGGGTGAGCATTTAAGAGCTGCTGGCCAACACTGGTCTAGTGAGCCAACTCAACAGGTCACTATTTTTTAGCACCAAAGCCCCACAGATTCATGCCAGTCATACAGAGATATGTATGCCCAGCGTGCCCAGCATGAAAGCCCTTGGTCTGGGGGAGGAGTGTCTCCCCAAACCACCATGTATCACAGGATCTGGGCTTAGAACCCCTACGATGACAGTCATCTGCCCCTGGAGAGCTAGTGTTGAGGGTGACAACTCAGGAGTTGTCAGATGCCAGTCCATCAGACTGAATCAACAGGCCACCAGGTGTCACCGTTTGCATCACAGTTCTGCAATATCACATCTGCTTGGTAGAGGGTCCTCCTCTTTATGTTCCACCCTAAGCCAGCCAAATCATGAGCAGTTTTTAGGGGTAGAGCTCCCTTTTCAGAGTTCACCTCCCTTGCTCTGGTACCGCTGACCACCATAGGCGAGACACCTCTGTCCAAACTCCCTCTCATGGTCATGGTCATGGGAAGTAACCACTCAGACCAGTCCCTCCCTCACCCTGTGTGGTCCCAGCACAGAGCACCAGAGAGTTCAAAACGTTTCCCACTATTGTCTCATCTCCACAGAGTCTGTCATTCCATGCCATGACTTTGCACCAACTTCAGGTACATCCCTGTCTGAGTGGCTGTGGAGTTCTGTGGGGGAACCGGGCATCCTCTTATGGGTCAGATTGCACTACACTGTCTGGTCAGGTGGGCGTGGTCATCCCATGCTTGATTCCTTATTGTATATCTCGCACTGTCCAGTCTTTGCAAATGTATCTCCCTTTCACCTTTTTTTCCCTGTGCTACATGTCCCCAGCTGTTTCTTGGGAGATTCACAACACTGTTCTTGGTGGGGAGTGATCCACTTGTGTATAGCCATCTGAATTCTTCACCTCCTTCTCTAGGAGCAGTGAGACAGGAGGCCACCACTACGTGGGCATTTTTTCCTCCTGCCTCTAGAACTTTAAAGCTTATCAGAAGTTATGTAGATTAGAAATTGTCATAGCTAGTTTTTTTTTCCACTTTTTTTGGCAGTGTACTGAACAGATGTCATTAGTCTTTACCACCTTTATCCCACAAACACCCATTTTTCTAATTTCTTTCTGAAGTCTAGTTAGTTAACTTTTCTTTTAATTCTATGAAGTACATTTGTTATTTTTGCTGTTGTCACCCAGGGTTACTTTTTTATGGCTTACAACTAAAGAATTAAAAATTACCTACAATAAGGATAAAATATTGGTCATAAAATTTGGCAACTTGGAAGTCATCATTGACCTTGAAAAAAGAGGTTTAACTTGTTTCATGAGTACTGAAATTATGTTAGAACTTGATGAGATGGAGATACGGAGTATAAACATTTTTGAGAAAACTTGCTGTGTAAGGGAGTGTCTTAGTCCATTTTGTATTACTACAACAGAATACATGAGATGGGTAATTTATTTTTTTAAAAAAGGTATATATTTAGCTCATGGTCTTGCAGGCTGGGAAGTTCAAAATTGGGCAACCTCATTTGGTAGCTTCTGGCAAGGGCCTCATGCTGTGCTAAAACCTGCTGGAGAAATGGAAGGAGAACGGGGTGCTTAAGAGAAGGCAAAACAGGAAGGGCAACTTCACTTTATAACGACCTGCTCTTGGGAAAACTAATCTATTCCTATGAGAAGGATAACTCACTTATTTCTGTCAGACTGCATTAATCTATTCATGAGGGCAATGCCTCCATGATACAAACACCTCCCACGAGGCCTCACCTCCCAATACTGCCATATTGGGGAACAAATTTCAACATGAGTTTTAGAGGGAACACACTCAATCACAACAGGGAGCAAAGACTTGGGTGGAGTTGAAGAAATATGTAGTATCAAGGAGAGTTTATTTTTCAAATACAAACAACAGGATATATTTTTGTAATGATAGAAAAACATTTTTTCATTTAATAAATCTTATAAGTTTAAAATTAAACTCAAAGTCTTTAATTAAACATATGAATCTTATGTTTTTATTTATGAATCTAACAAGGTTTAACATTCACTGTTAAGGGGCCCTTGAGTAAGGCTAGTTCCCATGTTTATAATCACAAGACTGATTCGATTATTCTAATAGGACCGTGTTCTGGGATTTTGCCTCTGCTCAAATTCACATGCTCGCTTTGCTGTCTGGCCAGAATAGCTCCAGCAACCGTTTGCTCCATTCCTTTAGCCCTGAAACCTGGGTGCTGTGTTGCCAGGTTGAGGAGCCCACTGCCAGAGCTGCTCCGCTTCCCCATGGTGCCCCCCCTGAGGATGTAGTCCTCCACCCTCTGCCTGCAGGTTCTTCCGTAGCTGCAGTGGCAGAAGACACCAAGAAACCCACCAAGAACATACATAAGTAAAGCCTCGGTGGAATTAATGGCAGATAGAGCAAACTTTGGGCAATGAGAGATAGGAGCCTGGGGGTAAATTCTTTCCCCTTCCAATTCCCAGATGGACTGGTTGGAGACAGAGTAGTTCCATATGACTTCATACAAACAGCAAGTCAGAGAAATAAACATTTCTTTGTATTTTTCACCTTCCTTAACTCACTCCTCTTTTCCTTTGTTTCTGTTTACTTAAAATTATAGTTCACACCATAGTGTTATCCCTAAAATTATGCCTTAGTCTTTTTTAGTCTTTCTAAAAATCACATCTTTTGACAGCCAGAATCTCATAAATATTACATGCACATAAAATACCATATTCGCACAGATTCTTTAATCAAAATATTAATGTTGTAAGCTTTATTCTCTTAAGCATTTCTATATGTAATTCTAAATTGTGCTTAGCACAAAATATGTTAAGCCACTATACAAATCATTTTTACCACCACGAACAATTTAGGAAACATTCTCCGTATGTTTTTTGGGATTGCCTTCTCAATTTGCCAAAGTTTCTTACAGATTATTTTTGATGACTGAGATGAAGGTTGAATTCTGGTTTACAGCACTGATAGCATTCATTATCCAAGTTTATAATCTATAACAGGAACTCCGTAATGTACAGAAAGAGGTGGCCATATAGTCCTTGCCTCTGTGTTTATGTCATAGTATATACTATTTTTTTTTCTTCTACTCACACAGGCTGCTATATTATTTGATGGGGCTTAAGTATTTTTTGTATCTTTAGATATTGTTAAGTTGTTCTCTCCTATATCAAAAACTTTTTTCCTTTAGTGGAAAATTTTTTTCTTCTTATTTTCTTACCTGTTAAGCCATGACATCTAAGAGATTTTTGAGATTTTCACCTGGCTTTGCCTAGTTATGTAATTGTAAAGTTCTAATAAAATCCTTCCCAAACCTAGGTATATATTAGAATCACCTGAAACTGTTGTTAAAATATATATTTCTGGGCTACATCACCAAAATTTCTGATTTACTAGGTTTGGGGAAGAGGAAAGCCCCAAGAATTTGAACTTCTTATAAATTTCAAAGGCATACTCATGTTGCTGGACTAGAAATCCTACTTTGGGAAGCACTCTTTTAAGTTTATGCCAATGAGGATATTAAATTAAAAGTATGAGATATTGACATGAGATAGCCAAGTAGACACAGAAAAGAGAAAAGTCTATGGAAAAAATGTAGCAGAATATTTGATGATACAAAATAATATTTTTTTAAATAAATAAGACATAATAAACATAAAGACAAAAAAAATTGACCTTTTAATAGAAATATTCTGTTTGGTAGGTTTCCATAGATAAATTGAATTGACATTTTCAAATAAAGAGTAAATATTTATAACACATATAACTAATACTATAGTAATATTCAAAATATATAAATAATTGATACATAAATAAAAATATCATTAACCCAATAGAAAAATAGAAAATGTATATAAAAATGAAATTTATAGAAACAGCTATCCCAAGTTTCCATTAACCTAAATAGATAATGGCATTAATAATTACAATGCAAACTAAAGCTGGAAGATGCTGCCCCTCATTTATCAGATTAGTGTAAATTTAACACATTTCTTTACATCAGGTGTTGGTGAAAATGGGGAAAAGCTCTTTAACATTGCTCATAGGATTATTATTTGTATGGAATGTAACCAGTTTTTTAATTATTATTTTAGACATTCTGGTGGTAGGTAGTGGTATTTTATTGTGGTTTTATTGTTGGGTTTTGATACCTATGTATTGATTTTTAAATATTTTAAAATTTATACCAATGTACTGAATTTACAAAATGAACATAGTTACTTAAATATAATGAACAAGTTTAGCCCTGATCTCAGTCTGTGCGGTAAACATTGGAACTCTAAAACACTTACTAAGACATGGTAGCTGTTAGTGAGGAGCTCTATTTGTTATTCATACCTTTTTTAGAATAATTTTCTGGGTGTCTTAGAAATACAAGTATCTGTACAGAGGTTGGAATGGTAATTCTTATTTAAGAAGGTGTTGCATTTTCTTAGATGAACTGACTACTAGAATATCTTTGAGAGATATTATGACTTTATTAATGTTCATGTTTATACTGGTAACTATGTACGGAGAACTAACAATCTGCCACTGTGTTATGTGATTTTCATGATTATTTTGTTTAACCCTGTAAAAAAGTCTTCTAATTGTCATTTTTTTGACTATGTTACACAGAGATCATCATGTTCTGTTCTCAGAACATTACAAAACTAAAATCTTTTAATCTTCATAACCACGCTGTTGGGTAACACTGTCACATGCATTTTGCAGATTTGTAAACTGGGCCACAGAGCAAGTAACTTGGTCCATACACTACTAGTAATAGAAGAGCCAGAATTCAAAACCAGCAATCTGGCTCCAGAGTCCATATGTGTAACTCCTATGCTATGTTGCCTATGAAGAAGTCCTAACACAGATAAGGAGAACAAGGTCAGGAGAAGTCAGTACTGGTACAGAGTGAACTCTAAACCAGGCAGTCTCTCTCCCAAATCTGTGCTTTTACCCACTGTGCAATGGCTTATAATGTTTTTTTCTAATAATAGATAGTTTGTAATCAGAAGCTATGGCATTCCAGTCAATGCAGTCAACACTTTACATGAATTTCCTCATTTAATATTTAAAAAAATCAAGTATACTTAGTACTTTAAACACTTATTATTATTATTTTATGGATAAGGAAACTTGGTCTTAAAGCAACTTTAGCAATTTACGCAGAATAGAAAACTGGTGATTTTCAGAATCAAATGTAAACACAGATACAACAATGATGCTAGACAGTTTAAAATCTATTTTAATTCTACAACCTTAATTTTGTGTTAAATAAAGAAATGCAATGACATCAGTAAAACAAATGTTCAAAATTTTCTCTTTTAAAATTTTTTTATTGATACCATAGTATCTGTATATATGTATGAGATACATGTGATTTTTTTATTTTTTGCTACAGCTTCTGGAATGGGATACATGTGAAATTTTCATACATGTATAGAATGTATAATGTTCAAGTCTGGGTATTTAGGAAATCCATCACATTTATCATTTCTATGTTTTGGGAACATTTCAAGTCCTCTATGCTAGCTATTTTAAAACATACAGTACATTATTGTTAACTATAGTCACCCAACTCTGCTGTAGATTAAAACTTGTTTCTTCTAACTCTATGTTTGTACACAGTAACCAACCTCTATTCATCCCTGCCCCCACCCTAGTCCCCCATACACCCCTTTCCCAGCTTCTGGTAACTATCATTCTACTCTATACCTCCATGAGATTAACTTTTGTAGCTTCCACATATGAGTGAAAATGTGTTATATTTGTCTTTCTGTGCCTGGCTTATTTCGCTTAACATATTGACCTCCAGTTCCATCCATGTTGCTGCAAATGACAGGGCTTCATTTTTTATGGTTGAATAGTATCAAAAATTCTTCTTTTAAATCTTGTGGCAACAACTCATTTTTGTTCAATAGATTATAAGCAATTTTTTCTTAATGTAAGCTCCATGAGCTTAAAACCTTATTTATCCTGGTGATTTCCCCATGTAGTCAACAATTGTTTATTGAGTGCTTGCTATTTATTCTTACATTTATTCTTCAATATACATTTTCTGAGTATTTAGAATATTCCAAGGACTTGTCAATACACCGTGGATCAAGACGAACGAAAGAGAAAAGGACCTTGGTCCTGTGGCACTTGTATTGTAATGGGTGGCTTCAGGGAAGAAGGCTGGTAAATAAATAACACCAGAATAAGCAAGGTAATTTCAGAAAATAGTAGTAGTTACTGTATAGTCAATCAAACAGGACCATAAAATGAAAGCTGTGGCAACAGTTTGTAAGGAAAAGCCTTTTCAAGACATCATTTGAGATAAAATACGAATGCTGGGAAGGAGCCAGCCCTGTACAGATATCATTCCGGGGTGAGGAAACGTGAACAAAATGGCCCCTGCCAAGCACCATGGGGACAATTTCTTTTTATACTCATTTCCGTCTGTCTCATCCTGGACTTCATTATTCTTACCAAATATTATTGTACTTTACTCACTGATCTCTCTACCTTTATTCTCTTTGATGTCCAGTTTAGCCATTTATTTATCTGACAGACTTTATAATTCACTTGTTCAAATATTCTAATTGCTTTTTCTCAGCCTATAGCATCACATCTAAACTCTGTATGCTGTCATTATAGTCTCTCTTTGTTCTCATGGCAATCTGTATTTTCAGCCATATTTTTAGCATTTCCTTTCATACACACGTACCTCAGCCAAAATAATGTATCCACTGTTCCTCATTTTGCTTCACATCTGAGATTTTGCTCCTTTTGTGCTCTTAATCTAAATTCCCTTCTACCTTGAATCCACACATGTCCAAAATGTCCCATATTTCAACAGTTAATAGAATTTCTGAACTTACTGTAAGATTTTCCTAAATGGGTAAATTATTTGAAATCACTATGTCATTGTTTCCAAACCAGAAATATAAAAAGGACTAGAAGAATGATTTCAAAAAACAGACCTTTAAGCAGATACATAATATAATGGATATTTGTTTTATTTATTTATTTTTCCCCAGCATCTCTTTCTAATGACCTGAGGATTTGTCGCTTTACGAATAATGGAACCCTTGGGCTGGAGTCTTCAACTCACTCCTTGGAAGCTAGATCACAGGTTTATTATCTTTGGCTTCACCAATCAACTGAGGGAGCATTTGATTCAAAATGAATGGGATATAGTTTCTGAAAAAATGCTTGTTTTCTTATTGTCAATTCAACACCCCTCAACAACTATAACAGCCAATGTATGTTTAAGAAAATGTGTATTTCATGTATTCTCCTACTGATGCCACACACTGAAACTTAAAGTTCAAAAAAATGACATCTATATATTATATTTTTCACCTTTGTACAAGCTGTTTTAATGTACATGTACTACATTTTGGAAAAATCAGAAAGTGCATTATATTTTTATATATTAAAAATTAGAAAGTAATATATTTTTCTATATTACTACTTTGTTTTAATTAGTGACTCTGAATGAAGTATGATTTCACCCTCTGTGAAGCTGCCTTGAACTTATTCCACTTACATGGATTCTGCAGCTTCGTTGCCAGGCAACCAAGTTCAAATTGCTACCTTGCCTTTGCTAAGAAAAGTCAACAGTACCACACATTCACTTTGCATTTTTAAAGCATAAAACATTTCTTAAAACTCCTCTCATTTATTTTTTTCACTTCTATTCAACATAATGTTGAAAGCCTGAGCCAGACAAATGAAGCAAGAGAAGAAAATCAAGTGTATCCAAATGGGGAAAGAAGAGGTGAAGCTATAGCCCTTTGCTGATGAAATGTTCTTATACCTAGAAAATCCCAAATATTCCACCAAGAGACTCCTGGAATTGATAAACAAATTCAGCAAAGTCTCAGGTTACAAAATCAGTGTACACAAATCAGTAGCATCCCTATACACCAACACTCAAGCTGAGAATCAAATCAAAGACTGAGTACCTTTCACAATAGCTAGAAAGAAAATAAAATACCTAGGAATACATTTAGCCAGGAAGGTGGAAGAGCTCTATAAAGAGAACTACAAATCATTGAGGAAGGAAATTGCAGATGATGTAAACAAAAGGAAAAGCATATCGTGGTCATGGATTGGCAAAACTCGTCTCTTTAAAGCAGTTGCATCTTTTAGTTCTGTGTCCTTGATGAATCTGCTTTACAAACTATTTGTATTCTATTTCTTACACCTGACAGTTTTTCTATTTTGTCAACTTTGGAACTTGGCATTGATATCCATTTTTGATTTTCAATTTAGCAGGATTATATAACTGTTTGCTTATTTAATAATAAAATACCAACAACATTAATGATGGAGGTAAGTACAAAAAAAGAATAAATAATTAATTCAGCAAATATTTACAATATTCAAGTTACCCCTTATGGAACTGAGAATATAGCAGCGACCAAAGCAAGCAATAATGCCTTCCCTTATAAAGCTTGCATTCTACTGAAGGAAGTTAGACAATATATATGTTAGCAAATATATATAGTTGGTGTAGATAAATTTTAAGCAGGAAAATATCCAGATTTTGTTAAATCTACAACTCTTTATAGTTTAAGGACACTTCTGAAAAGAAATAATAACAAATTATGGATACAAATTAGTTAGAAAAATCTTGGCAGGGGCCAGTGCGAATGAGGGACTTGGAAGCTTACGCTTTTCCAGTTTCACCCTGCATCCGCCATGGGCGTTGCAGGTGAATACAAATCTGAGAAAACCAATTTGATGGCAAGTACAATTGGGGCCCATTCTTTGGGTCTTGTGTCACCTCACTTTGAATAATGGGCTTAAGCTTAATCCAGGATAATATAAGCGGTGTTAACTCACTGTCGTTTCAAATTGGTATTGACTGATTGACACTATGGTGCTCAAATGGTAGCAGTGTTCACTAGGTATTTGGGGGTTGGGGGGTAGACCCGCATCCGAGAGATGTGGTGAGCACTGTGAAGGGGAGGGGCATGCTTGAAATGTATTTGGGGAAGGGTATTAGGGGTCTCAATAGGGGGTAAGAAAGCCTCTAAAGCTGATTTATGTGAATAGCTATACAACTTGGTAAATTTACTAATAATCATTTACTTGTACACTTAAAATGGAGAAAAGACATGATATGTAAATTAAACTTCAATAAAGAAAAAAAAAAAGAAAAGAAAAGGGCTTTGAACCTGGATTCAAAGTCCGGTTCAAGTGATGCTCTGCTGTCAGCTGTGGGTTGGCTGGGAAGACCTAATCTCTGCCCTGGAAGGGGATCCGAGCACTTGTTCCACAGCTGCCTGAGTGCTGGTTGCTCAGGGTTCATAACAGAGACCCTACTGGGACTTGCACTTGGTCAAAGAGAGCTGCCTCATCTCAGGTTCCTCTCCTTCCCTAAGGGCGGCCTGCATGCAATTACTAACCCAGGGTGTATTTCTGAAGGGCCATCCCAGCCTCAGGGCTCCCCATGGGGGTCAGCTGAGGCCTCTAGTGCAATTGCGTCACAGTTCAACTTCTCCATCTGCCCCATCCTGCTCCCATCCTCCCCGTCTTAGGGGGCCATCCTGTGAGTGTTCCCCAATAAAGCTACATGCAAGCCCTCACTTCTGAGTCTGTTTCCTGGGGAACCTGACCTAAGACACCTGTGGAAATAAACAAAACCAGCCAAATGAGAACAAGCAGAGACTATTTACGCAGAGCTTGCTACAGCAGGGAGTCAGCACTTGTGTTTTGGCAGCGACTCCAAGGCAGGCAGAGGAGTGGAAGCTTTAGAGTGGAAAAAGGGGAAGCTTTCAGATCCACCCCAATTGGGTGCTGTTGGCATGGGGAGCTGTAGGCAGGCTAGCTAGAAGCAAGGCAGCCTAGGTGATTGGTTAGGGGTGCATATTTGGCTTTCTCTGCTTGGCCCTAAATTGGAAGCAGGGTCAAAAATTAGGGAAACTGTCACACCTTTGTTTACAGATCTATAAATTGAGGAAAATAATATGTGCCGATGAGACAGTTGGCTTAAAGGACCTGATGTTTAATACATTGTAGGGTATTATTATTACTATTATTACCATGGACAATATTTTTAAACATGTGAGCTTGCCTTAATTAAGGACCTTGGGTCTAACCTAATGGCGAAGAAATGAATTTGAATATACTTCCTGATGTACTATATCTCGAAGTAAAAATAAGTTAACCACAAATCTTGAAGTCATGCTTGACTCCTTTCTTTCCTCATATTCCACTCTCAGTCTGTCAGGAAATCTTGTTGCTTCTATCTCAAAACATATGCTGAATTTAACCGCTCCTAACCACCTCCCTGACACCAACCACCCCTGCATGCCACCATTATTGCAAAAAAATCTACCAATTTTCTTTCCATTCTCCCTGAGTCCACCCTTGCCCACACGTAATTCAGCAGTCAGGGTGATGCTGCTATAAGGCAGGTCAAATCACGTCACCCTTCTGCTCCGAAACCTTTCACTGGCTTTCCATTTCTATTACAGTAAAAGCCAAAGTCCTCACAATGGCCTTCGACTACCCATATTTGGCCTCTGTCTTCTCTAACCTCTAAGCACTCTGACCTCATCCTATTCTACCTGCCCTCTGAGTCACACGTCTCCAGTTCCACTGTCCATCTTGCTGCCCTTGGAACACATCAGGCACACTCTCATCTCAAGGGCTTTGCCCTGGTGGGTCCCTCTGCCTGGAAGTCCCTTCTCTTGGCTATCTACATGGCTCACTCCCACCGTACCTTCAGATCTGCCTCAAATGTTATCTTCTTGGCTATAATAAAAAAGAAAGATAATAACAAGTGTTGGTGAGGATGTGGTGAAATTGGAATGCTGATACATTGCTAGTGGGAATATAAAATGATATCACTACTTTGGAAAACAGTTCCTCAAGAAGTTAAACATAGAGTCACCATATGACTGAGCAGTTCCACTCCTAGGTATTTACCCAAAAGAATGGAAAACATATGTTCACATAAAAACCTATACATGAATGTTCCTAGCAGCATTATTCATAATAGTCAAAAAGTAGAAACAACCCAAATGTCCATCAACTGATGAATAAACAAAATGTGGTGTGTGCATACAACTGGAGCATTATTCAACCACAAAAAGGAACAAAGTACTGACACATGCTACCACATGGATGATCTTTGAAACATGTTAAGTGCAAGACCAGACACAAAATGCTACATATTCAGCTGGGCACAGTGGCTCATGCCTGTAATCCTAGCACCCTGGGAAGCTGAGGTGGGAGGATCACCTGAGGTCAGGAGTTTGAGACCAGCCTGAACAAGAGTGAGACCCCATCTCCACCCAAAATAGAAAAAAATTAGTCAGGTGTTAGGTAGTGTGCCCCTGCAGTCCCAGGTACTCAGGATGCCGAGGCAGGAGGAGCACTTGAGCCCAGGAATTTGAGGTTGCAGTGAACTATGATGATGCCACTGCACTCTAACCAGGGTGACAGAACAAGACTCTGTCTCAAAAATAAATAAATAAATAAAAAGGCTACATATTGTGTGATTCCATTTATGTGAGTTGCCTAGAACAGGCAAACCCATAGAGACAAGGTAGATTAATGCTTGTCAGAGCTGGGGGCGCAGTGACTACAAATGGTATTGAGTTTTGTTTTGGATCAATGAAAGTATCCTGAAATTTGATGGTATTGGTGGTTACACAACCTTGTGAAGACACTAAAAACCACTGAATTGTACACTTTAAAATAGTGAATTTTAAAGTGTCATCCTCTTAATTAAAGGCCTATATAACTATCACAGTTAAAATTGCATTTCTCCCATCCCCACCCCACCATCCCTCCCAATCCTTCTTCCCTGTTCTATTTTTTGTCATGACTTCTAATGTAATATATAATTTACTTATTTACTAGGTTTATTATTTATCTGTCTCTTTCCATTAAAATGTAAGCTCCCCAAGAGCATAGATTAAACTGGGACTATACAGACATCACATCATAGGTAATATAACATCAGAAAATATGTCTACTTGAAAGTGGGAATAATATTAATAGCATCACAATTAATAAGAAAAATTTCCTGAGAGTGATTGTTTTGCTCTGAATGCTAAAAGGCTAAAGAAGAAGAGAAATAAGTTGTATCCAGGATGAGGGAGTCAAGGTTTAAAAGGGCAGATGTACATATACATATAATAAGTAATAATATATAACTAACAACAGTCATGCTGTTTTTCTAAATGATTACTATGTGTCAGCACTGTGCTAAGCAATTCATATACATTTTATTATTTAATCCTCACAATTATTTTATAAGCCAAGTATTATCATTATCCTCATTTTTATACACAAGGTAATTGAGACATAGAAAGGATAGTAGCTTGTTCAGGGTCCCACTATAAATGGCGGAGTCAGGGTTTGAATCCAGATCTATCTGGCTGCAATACCTGTGTCCTTTTCAGGTGACACAGAGCCTCCCCAAAGTGGACGGTAAGCTCTATGAGAGCGGGAACAATGCCATGTTAAGCCTTGGATATTTAACATATAGCACTTACTTAGAAGATAGCAAGTGTCTGAAAATATTTATTAATGAGTCAGTGAACTAACATTTATTAAGTATCAGGTGCAGCTTCCACCAGTGCTACGGACTTCAGAAACCACCCGCGGCACTGGCCTTCTCTGGCATCATCTCTGCCATTGGCTGCTACTCCCAGAAGCCGTATTTATTGAATCAAAGGCCATTGACATAGGCTAGCAATGGCCAGTGGCCCCACTCTCCACCCAGCCTGGTTGGGGGGCACAGGTACAGCCTGTATGTGAGACACTCCAGAGGCTACAACCTTTTCTGCTGTCTCCACTTTCTCTACCCCAGGACTGAATCCCCTTTTGGAAGACAAAGCGAGTCTTGAGCCCACTTACTTTTTCCAGCACTCAGTGCCTCTCCACACCAGAGAGTGACGTTGGCCTCCTTCCTCACTTTCTGGGCAGCAGCTCACACTGTCTGTCCCAAAGTGGAAACTTGTGTTCCCTTTAGCTTTGGCTGGCAAGATTGCCACAGGCTCATAAATCAGACTTGGTCTCATGACTTTTTTCCTTTGGAAGGGCTTTTGCTACATGTCTTGATAAACAAGCAAAGTAAGCAGTTGCATTATCTTATTTAAGAGTCAAGGTTTAACAGTTGGGATGCTTTTGTCCGTAACAGAATACTTAAATTATATTGGCTTAAAGAATAAGGACATTTATTACCTCATGTGGCAAAATATCCAGGGTGGTTCCAGGGTTGGTAAATTGAGCAGCTCAATCATGCCATTGCTCTGATTCATCATATTATCCATTCTCCTTGGCTTTCCCCTCATGGTCCCAAGGTGGCGACCGCAGCTCCAAACATCTTTATGTGACCCAACACGCAACAAAATAAAAAAATGGGAGAAAGACTTTCCCAGAAGCTCCCAGCAGACTTCCTCTTGGGAACCGCTGACCGGACTCGATGATAGCCCCAATAAAACGGTTACTGGTCCTGATCTGCCACCCTTCCCACCACCCTGGACTCGTGAGCCAAAGCCCAACGAATGCTCATGCTGCTCGGTTGTCACCAAAGCATTCTTTTCTTCTAAAGTCATCAGGTACACACAAAAAGTTATCTCTGGGTGGTGGGATTGCAAGTGATTTTTCTTCTTTAGAAAATTGTATGCAGTCAACATGTTTTTACTTTTTAAAACTTTTTTTATTTTAAAATAATCTCAAATATAACAGAAAATTTGTAAGAATAGAATGAGGAATTCCCATGTACTCCCTTTATCCGGATTTACCACTGCTCAGCATTTTGCCACATTTGCTCTACCAATTTTTCTTTGCCTATATTTTTTTCTGAATCATTTGAAAGTCTGCATATGTTGTTCTCTTTTCTCCATAATATTTGAATGTATTCATCCTAAGAACAAAGATGTTCTCTTACAGATCAACAGCGTGGTTATAAAATTTAGGAAATTTAACATTGATACATTACTTTAACCTATTAGTCATATTCCAATTTTGTCAATGATAGCAATACTGTCCGTTATAGAAATTCTTTTCCATATAGGATCTTGTCTAGGATCATGTATTACAAGTCTTGTGAAGTCTTTAGAATCTCCTTTTATCTGGCTGACTTCCTCAACCCTTCTTTGTCTTTCATGCCCCTGATATTTTTCAAGAGTAGGACAATTATTTTGTAGAATTTCTCTCATTTTGGGTTTGTTTGATGTTTCCTCATGGTTAGATTCAGATCATGCATTTTTGGTCAGAATATTACCTAAGTGGTGTCGTATCCTTTCCAGGGTACCATCTTTGGAGGTGTACAAAATTCAGCTGCCCCTCACTGGTGATGTTAATTTTGATCACCTGATCAAGGTGTTGTCTGATTTCCCCACTGGTGTGCAATTTTTTTAGTCATAAAGGAAAATTATTTTAAAATAATAGATTATAAAACACATTACAGTAACTGAGAACTGAATTTAAATGAAAAATTGCATCATGCTCTCTTGTTTGTGCAAAGAATACTTACTCCACCCCATCAACAGTACTGAATTTGAGAGGTAGAATAAGACTTGAAAGCATCATGTTGCAGAAAAGAAACTAAGGCCCCAAAAGTAAAGGGTTAGTGTCAGAGCCAGGACTAGGACCAGTGTCCTCTGTCCCTGATCTGCTCCTAACCGTCCCACAGCCGGTAAGTGGAAGAGACACTAAGATTTGGTCCATTCACTATGCTCTGTTTGTCCTCAGAAAATACCCGTGTAACATGTAAGAGAAGCTCTCACTGTCACTAGTTGGAGAAGCAGAGGTGCAGAAAGGTCACCCACTTGCTATCATGAACAAAACAGCCATACAGGAAATATGTCAGTATAATGATAGCAGCGGGTCCAAATCTCAGCTTGCCCTTTCCACTCCTCTGTACTTACGAGCCAAAGCATAACAAATGCTTTCTCTGCTCAGCTGTCACCAAAGAACTCTCCGAAAGAAGAAATCCCATCCCTCCTCTTCTTGTCGCTTGGCATGACTGGATAACAAACACTCCAAGTCTTCAGTCCACACTCCAGATCTGGTCACATTAAAACACTATCCATGTTCAAACTGGAAATGAGTTTCCTGTTTTATCATTTAAATGAGTTACCTTAATCCCTGGTTATCTCAGCAAACTTACTTCTCGCTGCTCGCCGCAGCGTGGAGCCAGCCAAGAATGAGATAAAGAGGCTAGACTACAGTAGGTTGGATTCATTCCACAGAGGTGCCTTTGTATGAGTCGTGAGTAGAAGAGTAATGATGTTTTTTTTTCCTGGCTCGAAACAGAATCGACTGTGCTATTTTGAAATCTACCAAAGGCAGACAGCCCAAGAACCTATAATTGTGGAGAGACACGGTCTTTTCTGGCAGCGGTGTCTGTGTGTGTAGGTTGTGAAAAGCAGTTACTGGCCCAGCAGTAGACGCAGTGCTGGGCAAGCTGAGATTTGGACCTGCTACTATCATTACACTGACATATTTCCTGCGTCGCCATTTTGTTCATGATAGCAAGTGGTGACCTTTCTGCACCTCTGCTTCTCCAACTAGTGACAGTGAGAGCTTCTCTTACATGTTACAAATAGAGCATAGTGAATGGAACAAATCTTGGTGGTTCTTCCACTTACTGGCTGTGGGACGGTTAAGGGCTGAACTGTGTCCCTCCCAGATTCATATGTGGAAGTCCTAGCCCCCAGTACATGACTGCATTTGCAGATGGGGTCTTTAAAGAGGTAATTAATTTAAAACGAGGTCATTAGGGTGGGTCTTCATCCTAAAGACCACGTGAAGTGGCCGGGTGCGGTGGCTCTCCCTATAATCCTAGCACTTTGGGAGGTTGAGGAGGGCGGATGGCTCAAGCTCAGGAGTTGGAAACCAGCCTGAACAAGAGCGAGACCCCATCTCTACTAAAAACAGAAATTAATTGGCCAACTAAAAAATATATATATATATATAAAATAATTAGCCGGGCATAGTAGCGCATGCCTGTAGTCCCGGCTACTTGGGAGGCTGAGGCAGAAGGATCGCTTGAGCCCAGGAGTTTGAGGTTGCTGTGAGCTAGGCTGACGCCACGGCACTCTAGCCCGGGCAACACAGTGAGACTCTGTCTAAAAAAAAAAAAAAAAAAAATACCATGTGAGAAGACAGTAAGAAAGAAGGTAGCCATCTATAAGACAAGAAGAGAAGCTGCAGAAGACACCAGACTCTTGGCCTTCAGAACTGTGAAGAAATACATTTATGGCTGTTTAAGCCGCCTAGTCTGTGGGACTTTGTTATGGCAACCCAAGCAAATGAACACAGGGACCTTGAAAAAGTGACTTAACCCTTCTAGGCAGGATAAATGACATAAATTACAGTGCCTAATATAAATGCAGATGTGGAATCCCTTGTTAAAAAAATCATTAATAATTTCAAGACCGTGACAGCAGAGCATGAAACCAAGTGTGGGGACCTTTTCAGCATGGGGCCCTATGGAACTGTTGCACACATCATCCGCCCACAGAGCCAGTTCTGCTTCTAGGCCTCAGTTTCATCATCTGGAAAGTGGTCATGATAATTGCACTTACTTTTAGGGTTGTTGGGAGGATTATATCAGATTTGAGGGCTAAGCTCTCAGAGAACATGAAAGGGTGACCAGGAAAGGTGTTCAAGGTTTGACATTAATTGTCTTGCCCCGGTTGAGTCCCAGGATCACAAGAAAGATTAGTTTGTTTGCTTTTTCTCTGTTTATGGTCAATGAGCCATGAGCCTCCTCGGTGGGAGAAGAGAGTGTGTATGGGGAGGGAGGGAACTGGGCATTTTAGGGCTGAGAGATTCTGCTGGGATGAACAATGCAGATTGTTTGATAATTTACTTATAGTCTGAGGGTCTCTGCTGCAGGGCAAGCGATTTCTTTCTCCTCCTTGTCTCTTGCCTGCTACCCAGGAAGTATGCTCCACTAAGAGTGGCATTTGGACCTGTGTTGCTGCCTGACTTTCTGACAAAAGTGTTAGTATTTCCACACATATGACTCTTTTATGCTATAAATAAATAAAGCTTTAGAAGGCAACTGAACACAACCTTGATGTCTAAAATAGGACAAGACAAATAAAGACGATGCTTATAAGATTAATCCTCATTAGGAAGTCAAGAAAGTCGGAGGATTTTGAGTGGCATTTTGGAAGGGGGCAATTATTTTATTTGACATATTTATAATCTTCTAAAATAACTCAGAAGCCAGGGGGTTGAACGGATTAGAATAAAATTCCCAACACTAATACTTTTTCAAAGACTAGTATCATAAGGCAGTAACTTTTAGTGCAAGACTAACTAGTCCTAACTAAATCCTAAGTTAAAGTCCTAACTAAATCTTTCTGCTGGTATTTCAGCAGAACTTCACAGCATAGTGAACAGAACAAATGTTAGAGGTTCTTCTTTGCAATTTCTTTGCAATTCAACCTCTCCCGGGGGAGGCCTCAATCTAGGGCCCAACTCTTTTCCTTCTTAAAATGATGATGGAACCACTGATTCACAATATCCATTGATTGCCCTTTTTTAAGGAATGCTCAGAACTTTACAAATGAGTCCTACAAGGAAGTAGCACTTTCCTTGGACCAGTGGCTGCTCTCACAAATGTACTCAATAAAAGTAAAATGGGCTTGATTGAGGGAAGTTTTTTTTAGTGACACGAGATATTATCATATACTCTGATTTTGTTCTGATCATAATTAAAATAAATCTGAATTCCTTCAAGACCCTAAGTGATCTGGCTGGTGTTATAAGAGGTTGTTGAAAGACAAAACAATATTCAAGCTCCTTTTCTCTTGGCCTTTGTTCAATGCCCCTATAATCATAGCCTCTTCATTCTAGTTACTCAGGGAAGGAATGAGGTAGAACAGGGACCACGTAATTAACGTAATGATATTTAATTAATATGCAATGATAATTACATGTTGTAAACTAAAGCATCCTAAAATTCCTGCAGTGTGTGGCAAAAATATACTACCAGGACAGATGAGGCTGACCCAAAGAAACATCATGTAGAGACAAATTCAATCTTGATCACCAGATTATACCTTAAGAACTTTCACTTCATTTCAGAATAAAAACATTTCTTTTTGTCTAGTCCATTTCTTTCAGGGAAGGTAAAATGCTCTCGCATTCATTATCTCATTTAAAGTTGGGGCATCAGTTAAGCTCTTTCAGGTGGTAAGATATTAAGGCAGTCAGGTGTTCCGATTACCTCAGGTGGTAGAGATAAAGTGTCAACACCTGAAGAATGAAGGAAATGCAGGAAACCACAGGACCATCAAGCCTCAAAATAAATGGAACATGGTTCGGGATGCAAAAGTAACTCTCCTAGTCTATCATTCTTGGAACTCTCTCTTGGCACAGACTGTAGCGCCAAACTGGGTTGGATCATGCTGCTTCCCAGCTATGTGACCTTGGCGAGTTATTTAAGCTCTCTGTGGCTCAGTTTCCTCATCTGTGAAATGGAAACAAGGTTGAAGTCAATATATTTAAAGCATTTGGAATATAGGTTGAGTGTTCCTTAACTAAAATGCTTGGGACCAGAAGTGTTTAGGATCTCAAGGTCCTTCAGATTGTGGAATATTTGTATTTTACTTATCAGTTCAGCATCCTTAATCTGAAAATCTGAAATCTGAAACGTTCCCATGACCATTTATTTCCTTTAAGTGTCATGTCAGTGCTCAAACAGTTTTGGATTTTGGAGCATTTCGGATTTGGGTGTTTCAGATTAGGGATGCTCAACCTGGCACACAGAAATTGGGATGTGTTTGCTAACATCATTATTATTTTTATTATTGTTGTCATATTTTCAATTCTTTCCATGGCTACTGTCCACTATACCCCCGTGGTGTCTCCCGCCTCGTGGCTTCCGACTTCTGTCTTTTCCATGTGTCTCTTAGCACCTCCCCCGTTCTGCTTTACGTTTACTTCAGCTACTGACTACTTTCTTCTGACCTCATTTTCTATCCCTCATGCTTCTACTTTCTCATGCTTCTGTTTATTGCCTCTATTCTATGTGCCTTTTTGCTTCTGTTCCACTCTTTTGTCTGGTTTTCTGTGTGTGTCTCATATTCCACGTCTTGGGAGAAGATGTGATGGGCCAGTGAGTTGCTATTCGGTGTGCACCTCTGCTGAACGGTTCCTGTGTTTGTTTGCCCCACGCTGTTGACAAGTTTAGACCGGACTGTCTTCGATTCACGTGGGAATCCATGCTCTAATCAGTACTATGCGAGCTGCCAAGACTCTTAGGCTGTTAACCGAGGAATCCTGTCTGTAGAGAACCATTTTGGACTCTCAGAAGGAGGCTGTGGGGTAGCAGTATCCGGGGTTTCATGGATCCCTTTGGTACATTTTTTTTTTGCATGAATGCCATTCCATTCATAGATGAAGAAACTGAAGCTTAAAAATATCAAGTGATCTTATAACTCAGAACACATACTTTATTAATTTTATCAAGGAAGAGATGCTATACCTTACACTTCCTTTTATTCAAGAATGGGTGAGGATGTTTTTTCAGAAATGGCATCTTGTCACATAAAAGGCACTCCTATGGCTATTACATTATGTTTAATTTAGAACTCAAGCAATATAGGGCCAAATGGAAATTATCTAAGGTGAAATAAGAGGAGAGAGGTTTAAAGCATTGAAAAGACAGATACACTAAAGTGATAGTTGTGATACTTTCTCTTCGCTTTCTTAATACCTTGGCCAGTTTAACAAACCACAGTACTAATTATTTGGCAACTGAGAAGCTGCACAGTCATCACCTGTCAGTGGGAAGGCTTTTCTGAAGATGGAATCTGGAGGAACAAGGGAAAGCAGCAGAGAACCTAATTTTTATAGGGCTCAGGAGACAGATGCTCTACCTTGAAGATTTCTTATCAGCAACTTGTTTCAACTTGCCAGGAAAATTCCTTCAATGAAAGCATTTATTTAAGCCCATTGTCCTATCCTCATCTTACATCTGTTTTTTATCTAAAACTTATTCTTCTTAGTCCTCTTTGACAGAAGTTTCTGGGTTGAACTTAACATACCATTTTAAAATGTAAATTCTAGTTAAGGGAAGAATTCTAGTTAAGTATCAGGAGAGACTAAATAAAGAAACAGTAAATTAATGATTGTCCAGGTGAAAGGTGAACGGAGTAGAAATGAATGGATGAGTCTGAAGCCTGGGAATCATATACCGGACTAGTCCAGGGAAAGTCAAATTGGGTAATTTTGACTCGTAGTCAACCATGATGTGTTCTTTGAAAACTGAGCCTTACTGAATATTGTAACAGGTGAAACCAAGAGGGGAGTTACTGGTTATCAGTAATTCTCTAAAGAGCTATGTGCACAGTGTATTGTGGTAGGAAGGATGGCAGTGACCTGTCACCCCTGGGAAAGGTCTGACAGCTTGGAGAAAGACTTAGCCTGCTTCAGATGAACACTATGCAGAACCTCTGCATGGCATGGAAAACAGGAATTGCTCCTATGTATTAACAGGGCCGGCTCTCCATCTTGGTGGCCTCTCTCAGAATATGGGAACCAGACGTACTTTTTAGGAAATTCAATTAACTAAGTTTGTAATGGGGTTAATTGTTAAAGGGAATTTAATGTGTTTAATTTAGCCATTCATTAAACATTAATCAAAGACCACAAAAAGCGATTATTCTTATTTTTAATTAAATTTCTTTTCAACTTATAAGTAGATTAATAAAATGAGTAAGTTGAATGTCACTAGGTTTTTAGATGTACCTGGTGGGTAACTGGAGAATAACCAGGACAACTGGGTTGCAAGGAAACAGTGATTAAAACAAGACTCTCCTCTTGGAGCAAGATATTGTGCCTATTTCTATGCTGTCTCTGCAGGCAGGAAGGGAATGCGGAGGGGGGTTGGATTCATAAAAGATGTCAGTGGTGATAGCTGAGTAGTGGCTTAGTATTCAGCTAAAGGATATTAAAGTAGTGTCTGGATTATCACCAATGCCACGCTTAGAATCAGACAGAATAAGCAGCAATTTCCTTTAGAAGGAATTCTAAAACTATGCTTGTTTCATTTGGATTTGGGTTCATGATTCATAACACGTGTTTAACCCATTCTGTGTTTGGCAATGTGACTGGAATGAGAACAATTGGGGGCACCCAGATCCTTTGTGATCAGTCTGGTCAAGTTATTCCTGAACTTCCGAAGACCTAGCTCATAGCAGGTTAGGAGTTTAAAGCAAAAGATGGCATTCATTCATTCATTCAGTGAATTTTCTTTTTAATTTAAATTTACTTGAGCTTGGCTGTTGCATATTCAGTGAATTTTTAATGAATGTCTATAGGACAAAACATGGTTCTACATTCCATAAAGGATGTAAAGATGAAACAAATTAGCATCTTGTTCTCAAGGACTCTGAGGAACTTATAGCCAGGGAGGACCATAAGCCATCCATAAAAATAATAGTACAACTGTTTTATGTCATAAGGAAAAGGGAAATATGTTTACTTACGACCTATGATGTGTCAGGCAAGGCGTTCTGTCATCTTAAATATGACATCTCATGAAATCCTTGCAACAACCTGTGAGGTGGATTTTAGCAGAAATGGGAAAAAATCATTAGCAACCGAGGACACATTATTAGGGAAGGTGGGTGCAAAGATATTCAGTTTGCACAGTGTGGGCACACGAAGAAGAGTGGAAAGTAAGTCCAGAAAGGTAAGTTGGAAGCCAGTCAAGAAGGTTTGGGTTTTGTTCCTTGGTAAAAGGGGAGTCATTCGTGTGTTCTGAAAGGAGTCAGGAGTGGTCAGCTGTGGGGTAGAGAGTGCACCTGGAAGCCCGTAAAGACCACACAGGCAAAGGACATGAGCTTGATGAGTCTGGTGAGCCTTTCCTGGATTTGTGCATCTAAACAAAAACTAAGGAGGCAATGTTGTCCTCGTGCCTGCACAGGTTTGGGGATGGGGGAAACAAAAAGCGTGTTCTCTGTTACTCCAAAGGGCAGAGGTGAGAGTGTAAATGGTTGACAATCAATGCTTTAGATATAGAAAGAAAAATTAGCTTTGTAGTCAAATAGGCCTTGGTTTCAATCCCAGTTCTGGCTGTTCTAGAGCAATTTACTTACACAACCTTGCTGAGCCTTTGGCTCCTTATGTTAAAATGCTAAAAACACTCACCTTACAGGATGTTTGTGAGGATAAAATGAGACACATGACAGAGGTCTTTGGGGGGAAAAGTCAGTAAAGCAAGATCCAGCTTGACCGGAGAAAGATCTTTAGCGGTGGGCAGCTTTCTTAGCCTGTGTGCTCCTTGTTGCCAGGGCCGACAACGCAGGGGCTGGAAGCTACCTGCCAGGAATGCTGTAGAAGGCTTTCTGGCATCCTAACAGGTGCCTGCATCAGATGACCTTTACGGTCAATTTCAACTTCTACTTTTGTTATTCTCTGCAGGTTTTTCTCCTACTTCACAGTGTCTCTTCCCCCTTATCCTCCACTAGGAATAGTATCTGGCAAAACTCAAAGGTACCAAAGGTAAGGCTGATTCTAGGAATAACTAGGCAGAAAATAGAGATCTAGACCTACAGTGCTAATTAGTGTTGAAACCACAGGTGTCTTAAATGTGCATTTCCATTAAGCCAGCTTGGATCCAGGATAGTGGATAAGTTCTGGGTACCTGCTCTTCAGGCATCCTGTCTTGTTTCTGCTGCCATATCCTGATCCTTTGGAGTTTCCCCCAGATACCCAAAGCCAGTGGTTTCAATATGTTTATTTAAGTGTTTGATTCTCTTTAAAAAGTAAAGTATTGTGGTGGAGCCTAAATGTAGAACAGGTAAGAGCTGTAACTCTGGTTAAAGGGAGAGGTGAAGGCGCCTGAAATCTCACCCACTCTGTGTGACCCTTGGTTTGAACACTACTGCTCCAGACCTGGCCTGTTTTCAGTTTTCCTCTTGAGTCTTTTGTTTTCTGGACTCTGGTGGCAGCTGTTATCACTCCAGCTGCAGAGGGATGGGAGGCAACTTCCTGTTATTCTATCCTGCCATCCCTGTGGGGGTGGGACAGTCCCTCCCCTATGTCCTGTGGCTGGCTGTAGTCTTAGAAGACTGGCTGGATGTTCTGTGGCTGGCTGTGAGGCTGGATGCAGCTCGCCTGAGCCTGGAGGAATGGCTGGTAGCCACACAGCCACTGTTGGAAGGCGTGTGGGGAGCAGGCAACAGACACTGTCAGTGTTGTTGATCCAGAAGTTCTCTGAGAGAGGCAGAGGTTGTTGAATGGTGGGTAGGCGAAAGGAAGGGCTCTGGCCAAAGCATAAAAGGAGAGAGAGAGAAAAAGAACAAGAAGAGATAGTTGAAGTTTTTGGCTGAGAGATTATTTGGGGGTCAAGCACATTTAAGGAACAGAAAGGGAACAGAAGTGACATGAGGATCCATTTTCTGGCACCTTGTGTTTTTATTGAGTCCTTTCCTTGAGTTGGATGTGAAAAACACAAAGAGATACTAAGCATGAAACTTGCTCTTTAGAGTTTGGGAAGTCATGGAAAGTATTTAACTGGACACAAATAACCACATGTTTCCACATCTGTACAGTGTCAGTAATCCTTACAACAACCTTTGACGTAGGTATCGTCAGCCTCATTTTAGGGAAGGAGAGACTCCTTCCCTAGCTCCTAGGGTTATGTGGATGGATATTTTAATGATTTGCCCACAGTTGGGCCAAGAACCCCAAGTCATTTTTCTGTCTGCTGTAGCACACAGCTAAGGCTTGGCAGAGGACAAGGACTTTAATTAGGCTTTGAGAAAAGGGTGGGACTTAACACCCAGAAGAGTGGGGATTCCAGTTGGGCCGAAAGGTGAGAGCCAAGAGATCTGTGAGTAGACCTGTTTGACTACAGCAGAGGGGTTCCCAAGAGTGAAGTGAGAGATAAGGTGGGAAAGGTAAGTAGCCAGATTAGGAAGAGTTTTAAATAGCTAAGAATTGCAGGGAATAGGGGACCTGATTTAGAGGGGAAGATGTTGATGACAAAGCCAAATGTTTTAGAAAACTCATCTGGTAGTGGTGCAGAGAAAGAAACAGAGCTGGGGGAAACTGGAGTCAGAAATACAAGTTATGAGTTTGGAATAGTGTAGGTGTGACAGGTAACCACGACAGTAATAATATAAAGCAGGTCTGTGAAAGCAGTGGCCCAAGCCTGTGGGTTTTTTGGGGCATTATGATGTTTGAAAGAGTGTAGATCATGGACACTCAATACTTTGGATATAGAAAGAGAAAAATGGCTTTGGAGTCAAATAGAACTTGGTTTCAATCCCGATTCTGGGTGATCTGGAGTAATTTACTTACTTGACTTTGCTGAGCCTTTGACTCCTTATGTTAAAATCGGGCTAATAACACTCAATTTACGGGATGGTTGTGAGAATTAAAGGAGACACAATGCTGAAGTCTGTGCATCCCTCTACAGTTTTTGGCCGAACAGTGAACTGTACGACATGTCATAAATCAAAAAGCAAACAATAAAAACCAACTGAAAGTTAATGATCAAGTCATTGTATTTCTAGAAGATGATGGATAATATGCTACCTAGAGCTCATATAAATAAACCTGCTTTCAACATTCAGTTCTGCCTTGGATCAGATATCAGGTAAATTGAAAGAACCATCTTCTGAGACTCTTTCTCTTTGGTCAGCGAAAGGGATTATACAGCAAAATATCTGTCAAGGGTAAATGTTAGTTAATTTTTAATTGATAGCTCAACCACTGCCATTGGTTCTATTCAACAGTAATTATTCTCATGTGGTTTGTTGAACTCAGTTGTGAGGTCTCCCCCACTCTCTTTCAGTCTTGCCTTAAACAGCAGCCTTAAGGTCTTTAAATAGGTAAATAGTAATTTTTCTTGCTCCAGAGATTCCATTTTATTTGCCTGGGAAACTTGTGTAGTGTGGAGATTTTTCATCGCTAAAAAGCAAAAGCAGCCACATGGTTGATAACGCCACCGGTTAACAACTCAGAGCTGGGGCTCCGTTTCTAGGATTCTCTTCCAAAGCTTTCCCAAGTGCTTTTGAAGTTCTCAATTCCCTGTCTAAGGGAACACCGGGCAGTCCCAGGATGAAAGGGCAGAGGGGTGAGCTGACGTTGTCCTTTATTTGCATGGCTTTAAAGCTAGCCATTTTCTTCACCACGCGCCGCCGGCTCGGACTTGCCGGTGACACAGAGGCAATTGTTTCTCATTAAAAAAGGGGGGTCGGGGGACTTAGTTTCATTTCTGATCCGGAATAGATAGTAAATACACCAGGAAAAGTTTTAAAAACCCGATCCGCTACGTTCTCGCCCATCGCATTATCTCCTCTCTTCAGAGACAGCAGGAAAGGCAGCATTTTTTTTCCATCGACACCCACTTCCAGCCCCGGGCTCGCTCGGCGAGGAATGTATAAAATGAGTTGACTCCTCTGAGTGACTTTCGCGCGGCCCAATCCGCGGGCGCACAGGCGCCGCCGGCCCCACCCCCTTGCCGACTCTCTTTGGCTAATTCCTGCAGGGAGGGAGGAGAGAAGGCGACGGTGGGAGGGGGAGGTACCTGGAACTGGGAGTGATGTCAGCTCCCAGCGCGGTGCCTGCCCGGATTCCTGACACCGTGTAGGGCAGGCGGGGTGGGGAAGGCACCGGAGAGGACCCGGGTGCGGAGAGCCTGCGGCGGCGCCGGGGTGCTGGCGCTTTCAACTCCGAGGGAAGCGGGACCAGAACTTTTGGAACTAGCGCCGGTGGCTCTCCACCCCCCAGGTAAGGGCGTTTCGCTCCGCTCGGAGACGCGAGGGTAGTGGCACCGTTGTGTGGTTGCAGCTGCTCCTCCTCTTCCCCGGGGTGGCTTTCCTTTCCCAACTCTCTCCCGTTTCGCAGTGGGAACGGGCACTTTTTGAGGGGGTAGGTAGGGGTAGGGCTCCAAACCACCTTGTATGTGAAAACTGCCTCCAGGATTATTGCACATGGAAGGTCTCATCTGTGTCCTCAGACCCCCACGCCCTAGCCTCCCAATAATACTTGAGAACCTCAACCAGAGGCTGTGTGTGTGTGTGTGTTGGGTGGGTGATTTTAAGGTGCCACAAAGATTTTATGAATCATCGACTCAAAAATTATGCTCTTTGAAAGAAAAAAAGTTCTATATCTTAAAAGCCCCCCTGTGGCCTATTATATATTAAGTAAAATAATATCAACGTAATTTTCATCTCAACGTCAAATATCCTTTTATAGAGTCCACTCAGGATGTGAGAAATTCAATAGGGGTGCATTAATTATGAGCTTCTGGGAAAACTGGTCTCCTGGGGCACACTTCTAAATCGCCAGCTCTTATTCACTCTTACATTTTAGCCGAGGAGGAGCCCTTCAGTGATCTGGAGGGGTTAGGTTAGGAAGGCTGCGGGAGTCTTCAGATCTGTTTCCTGTGGCTGCTTGAGGGGCTGGTAGTTGCGTTTTCAGGGATGATTTTTGGAGAAGGGAGTTTTAACAGGGAAATGTGGTGGAAGGCGTGGCATACAAACTCCTAATTACAGGGACGTGAATTTTTCAACGTGTGGGACCAAAACAAATCCTTGCTTTCAGTAAGAACTGCAGAGAGCAACAGAAAGAGAACTTAAACGTCCACGTTTGGTATTTAGAGAAAGCAATTGCCTGTTGGGAGGATGAGACGTGGAAGAATATAATTCTGATTTGTGTTTATTTCCTGTTTCAAACCCTTTCTTTTTCCTGCTTGGGGATTTTGTGTGCGCCCAGGTCACTAACTGGGTGTGATTGACTTTCTGGAGGGAAAAAAATTAACTCCATACACCGATTCAGAACTCTTGCTTATCAGTGCTTTAAGGCTTTAGAGGGTGGGGTGGGGGAGGAACAGAAAAAAAATGTATGAGCTGTGACTCCTGAGTCAAGTTTCCCCTTTCTTTCACCTCGCAGTTGCTCCTCAGCAGTGAGGATCCTTCTGTTGCCAGGTCTGGAGGAAATGCCAGTGGACTTTTGACTTGTGAGTCAAAATCCACATCCCAGACCTGAATGAAAGGGCATTTCCAGGAGATGGGGAAAGAAAGAAGCCACAACATTACATATAGTAAACCCAAGTCAGGAAATGTGGTAGAGGACTTTATTGATGGGGTTATCTATCTTTCTAGCCAGATGAGAATTAGGTTTCAGAGCTAGAAAGAAGTTTTTGTTTTGCAGTTGCTCATTTAACACCTGGGTCTGTATTGTTCTTAGCTCCTGAAAACAATTAACTAACACAGGGTGGATACAAAGCAGACTTTTTGAAAAGAGAGAATGTGCTTTACTGGAAAGACCAGAACATTTTAATTTTGGTTTGTGTTTTGGACTAAGACACAGAAATTGCACATGGCTCTGCAATAATGGTAGACCAGTCTTTTAAAAAGTTCATGTTCTATGGGAAGTGAGTAAAACATACTGTATTTTCCAATGTACTTTTCAGTAAGAAAGAGATGTGGAATTCCTGTGGGCTAAGCTGATAGTGTTCATACTACAACTTGTAATACCAAAAGATGGAGTTGCAAAAACCAGACAGTTAAGTAAAGTATCTTTGGGATGTTTTATCCTGATGTCCCAGAGTCAGATTTGGACTTTCTTTCCAAGAAACTAGTTCTGGCTTAGGGACTTGACTGTATCAAAGCTTTAAATTTAATTCACAGTTTAATAGCAGTAATTTTACATATTTAATTTGAACGAATATTTCTCTTGGTCCATATTTATGAGACAGATGTGGTATAGTAAAACATGATACTTTTAAAGAACAACATTTAAGATGTTTGAATTATTGAGAAAAGTGGGGTCAGGTTTTGGTTAAATTCTTTTTGACCAACAACTATCATATTTCCAATGGCTACTTTAAAGATTAGAGTCATCTGGCCTTATTGGATAAATGTTGACTTGAAATCCAGGACACACTGTGTAGTTCCAGATCAATAGTGCCTAGTTTCAAAGATATAGACACTTTTTGGGAGCAAATTAGGAAGAGTCAGTTAACTGTTTATGTCGTATTTTTGTCACTCGCTGTACCAGTAGGAGATAAATCAGATCAAGGTCATTTTTCTCTCCATTAGCTGACCTTTCTTAAAACCTGTTTTTCATAGTCATGAAATATTTGTATTTTTGTAAATTAATTTAGATTATATTGATAATTTGTTACATTAAAACTAACTTTTTGAGCTGTTTATCTCCCATGTTTAAAAGTTACCTGTATCCCAAACAATTGTCAAACTTTTAACTGAAAGAAGACCTCAGTCAGCATCCTGTCTTTACAAAGATGTTATTACATGTTTCTGGCCTGGTTCGAATGACCTTTTCAAAACAGTGAATGAAGTAGTGAATTAATGAATGCATATCCATTCATGTTTGGGTCTGTTTCTTGATTCTTTATTAAAGAAATGTCACTTCAACGTAAAAACATAGGCAGGAAGTATTGCATAATGAGTTTCATTTCCAGAGATTTCCCTAGAAAGTCATATTAGTTCTGAAATTAAGAAAAAACAAATCACAGTTGAGCAGCTAATTGTGAAATCTTTCAGGGAGCCATAATTATTGTTTTTGTTAAACAGATGGGTTTAAATATGAGATTCAAAGCTATTAAGGTTACCATCACATTTTGATACAGGATGTTGTTTGGGACTAAAGGGAACAAAGTGTCTGTCCCCTGGCTAGCATTTCCGTTCAGCTAAAGGTTGATAATTTATAAATAATTGATAAACAATGAAATCAGCCATCAAATTGTCTAAAAACTGACACTGTCCAAAAATTGCTTGGGGTGTGTGCAGTTCCCTGCATCTGTAGTGTGTTTTGTCATTTGTTTCTTAAATTCATTGCTGTGCATGTCAGAACCTTCTTTCTAGTAAAAAACCTACAGCTTTTGTCCCATATATCACCCCCACAAAAATTGATGCCTTATTAAATGCCGTTCGTAGCCTTAAAAAACTAAAGTGAAATAACCCACCCTATAAAATACAAAGAATCTTCTATTCTTTTACACTCTTCATTTTAAAGATAATAACTAATGCTTAATAGTTTGGTGTTAGATGATGATGTCTCAAAAAGCCAAGTGGTGAGAGCTTCTTTACTTTTTTTTCCTACTTTGAAGGGACTAAAACACTGAACAACTGGATTTTGGATTTAAAAAAAAATAAGACCTTCCAGTTGTTTTAAGTTTGCACACTTGTTAGTCAGTTTTGGGGAGGAGCAGAAGGTCCAAGTTAAATGTGTACTGGTCTATACCCGTCAAAGAACTTCTGTTTCTGAAATGTGGATTTGGACTCTGAGTGGTTCAGGTGGGCTTGTCACAGTGTGTGAGTGAACTTTGGTTATGTGTCTCCCTGGAACTTGATGTGACTCACATTTTGACTGGACCACATGCAACATCCTTGTTTTTGTTGGCAAATGTAATGAATTCAGAATAGAAAGATCATTTAGTGGTTTCTGTACAGTGGTACAACTAAAAATGCCCATGACTGAAGGAATTGTACAAACTCAAATTGCATTGAGTCTCAGTCATTCTGGCGAAGGGTCATGTCTCAGATATGGATCATGCAGGGGGAAGATCAAGTACTATAATGTTTGAGGCTGGCTCCAGATTTTATGGACACCCTCTGGACTCCAGAATAGGTCTGGGTATTTTTACCCCCTTTGATTTAGGGAAATCAAGCATTTGACATAAAAACAGAATGCACGTTGTGGAGAGCAGGTGTGCTCATTCCTGTGTGTGTGTGTGTGTGTGTGTGTGTGTGTGTGTGTCTGTCTGTCTGTCTATCTGTCTTTGTTAACAGGGCGCAAATCTAATTTGACCTGGTGAAAGAAAGACTAAAAAGAGGCTGTTTTCAGTGGCAATTCTATTTCTAAAGAAGTACCTATCTTTTTTTTTTTAAACAGTAAAAGTTGAACTCTCAAGAAGTGGCCAATTTTTTTTAGGCAAGCAAGGTGGTTCTTGGAAAGAATTAGCTAGGCCTATTGGGAAGAGTACAAACTATTTCACAGTATGAATGTGATACATAGAAGCTAATACAGTACCAAATCACTAAATGTGCCTGTTATCTTCAATTTCTGTGCCTAGGATCCAGCTCACTGAGGCCCTCTTGCTGGCACTTTGTCACTCTTCTTTCCATCTATAGTACTTTGCACAGATGTTATCTCACCACCACAGAGCTGTCTGAATTTTTTGAGGAAAGTTTATTGTATTTATTTTATTTGGAAGAAAGTTAAAAACAGGGATGAAACTCTGTGGCCTACTTTCTTCATCTAATAACTTGACAGCGTGGCTACAGTTGCATAAATAATGTCTCTACAACAAGTGTATTTTTGTAAAGACACTGATTCTTATACCAACACATGGTAGAGAATTTTATTTTGTTTGAATTGGAATTTGAACACACTCTATTTATTCTTATGAATGATGGAAAAGTCAAATGAGCCTGTAGGTTCTCCTCTAAATTAACCTTGGGAAGTGAGAGGGAGGATGGGAAACAGTGACAACTCGGAGGAAACACTCTGGTTGAACTTGTGAATCCGCCAGGACCATTTGTGTGAAGTCACCTGGGTCTCAGTGTTTTTCCTCTGGATCAGCTGCCTGGATGCTTTTGTCAAACTTTCAGCTTCTTCCATCCTCCACCTCCATCAGTATGTGACTTTGCACGGCCGAGAAAGCGACTAAGCACAGAATTAAGTTTCTTGTGTTGTTTTTCTCTACACAGAGTACTTGGATGCTCAAGGATGACTTGCATTCCACATCACCCAATATCCGTCCCACCTGCTACTTCTCTACAGCTGAACCCATTTTAATTTACCACCATGGCCAGTTAAAAGTGCTTGATTTCCCCAAATTCCTTGCAGCTGGGGGTGTCTGAATGAGGTAGTCCTAGCCAATGAGAAATAAGTAGCTGGACAGCCTCTATGTGCTTGTGTGGTAGGCCGTCTGCCTTGTGTACTGTTTCTTTCCCCCTGGAGAAAGTGGACCAGCCATCTTGTGACCAAAGACAAGAAGCTTGAAGGTTAAGGGTGACTGCACAGAAAGTTAGAAGGAGGCAGGGAAGCTGACGGCATTTTGGAACTGCTGTACCAGACCTTGTCCTCCCATTTCTTGGCTTTATGTGAGAAACATGAAGTAAAAATAAAATTTGGTTAAACCACAGAAGTTGGATCTGTTACTTGCAGCCAAATGTGATCTTAACTGAATCTAAATTTTAAAAAATCATAGTTCATCTTTTCTGCAAGAATTAAAGGCATTATTCTGTATGAGGAAAGAAAGGGTAGGACTTGGAAGCCACACAGATCCTGGAGTCCTAACTTTGCTATTTATTACAGTCTAATATTGGCAAGTAATTAAAAACCTCTTTGGGTCTCAGTTTTCCCATCTATAAAATGGTAGTACTGATATTTGTGTCACAGAATTTTTGCGAGGATTAGAAATAATTAGAAATTATTAACAGAACTAGTAATGCCATATTTTGGCACATACATAGTAGGTTTTAAACAAATGGTGGTTGAAGGAGAGTGTAGTAGGGAGTCTTAAGGGGGAAGCAAGAATTCAATTGTTTCTCCTGGGAGGTTCTCAGCAAGCACAGATGCGATGGCTGAGTGGTAGATTAGCTTCACACCTGCAATCGCTTCCCTGCATCTACTCATCCATTTCGGCTCCTGTCTCTTGTCCTCATCCCGCCTGCCCCAAACCAGGATGCTTGGAACTCTTGTGTTCTCCACCTTTGGCTGAGAAAGCAAAGGATGTCCTCATGAAAACTTTATCAGCTGTAGCGTAAGGACGGAGGGTGTGGGTTTCAGAGGCAGACAAATGTGGATTAGAATCCCCTGTTGTTATCAGTCGTGTGATTTTGGTTAAGTCTTTGGTGAAATGGGAATAATTGGGTAGTGAAGAGGATTAAATATGCTAATGTGAAACACTAACAGCTGTTTTCCTGGCACACAACATGCACTGGATTGGTGACAGATATTGTTGTTATATCATTGAACATTTGGTTAAGCAATTCTGAGCCCTGGAACAAGGTCTTCTTGGAGATGTAAGGACAAACAACATCATCTTTACCCTTAAGAGTGTTCATATTCAGGAGGTGGGAGCAGAAAAGGGATGGCATGCCTTACATATAACCATAATTAAAAAAAAGCAGATTTAGAGTACTAGTTAGCTGTTAAAAAGAATTGAAAAGAATATACTGACTTGTACAGATGTCTAATATATATATTTTAGGAAAAAAAGAACCAAGCACATACGTATGGTTTACATTTGTCAGTGCATGGAGAACTGCTAAATGGTTGACTTATGAGGGTTGGGGTTAGGATGGTAGGAGGATGAAGGGGCTTTTTTTTTTTTATAGTATTGTCTACATTACACTTGAAATATAAAACACATTAAATTTAAAAACATCAATTTGTTGGGCCTTTTGGAGGTCTGTGGGGGAAGGTCATACTATGGACTAGTCACCAGAGCAAAGGAAGAGGTTGAGTTTAATGAGATCCCACTAGAAGAGGTGGGACTTGAATGGGCCTTGAAGGGTGGGTAGGGGGTTTTGAAGAGGCATTTGGGGGGAGATGAGCACACTTGGGTTTGGAGCAAAGTGTAGACTATAGTGAGATTAGACTTAGAGAAAGGATAGATCAAAGACTTATTAAAAGAGGTATGCTATACTGGGGCCAGATCGTAGCGGGCTTTTAGGGAGAGTGACAAGATTATACTTCCAAATGGGATCTTTTTTAAGGTAAGGAGAGAACTATTATTTTATAAAGATGACTCCAGAAATATGTTGAACGTTACTAGGGAGTGTATGTGGCAGGGGGAGGGAGAGGGTGGAACACCATAAATCAAGAATGGCCCACATGCATAAGTTGAATTTAAAAAAAAAATACTTTTTAGAAACAGGGTCTTGCTGTGTTTCCAGGCTGCAGTGCAGTGGCTATTAACAGTCATGAACATAGTGCACTGCAGTCTCAAACTCTTGGGCTCATGCTGTCTTCCTGCCTCAGTCTCCTTAGTAGGTGGGACTATAGGCGTGCACCACCTGGCCGGACTATGTGATAGTTGAATTTTAATAGGAAATATGAGTTAAGATTTGAACATCTGCAGTTTGAGATTCCATAATTACCATGACAACCTACTTAGTTTTCTTGTGTAAATGGATAAAATAATAGCACCTGTCTCATCAGGTTTCTAGAAGAATAAAACAACAACAATAATAGGTAATAGCATTGGTTATGTATCAAGTGCTATTCTAAGTACCTTACTTACTTTAACTTAGATTATTCCCATATTACAGGTGAGGACTCTAAGGCACAGAGAGGCTAAGCAACTTTCCCAAGGTCACACAGATTGTGTGTGTTGGACCAGGATTTAAAATCAGGTACAGCTCCAAGGCCAGTGTCTTCAACCACTTCATAGTCCTGCCTCTGGTGTGATTCTGTACTTGGCACACTAAAAGCCATTAAGAACTGTTAGTATTATCCACATAAATATGTTTGGCAGGAATTTAAAAATTTATGTTTGGAGTTTAGGCAAAATCCTAGATTTCTGGATCATCCCCGTAGGGCAGTTACATAAAGAGTAAGGACAGATGAACTCACCAAACAAGAGCATGTAGAATAAAAAGAGAAGCAAGCACACAGTCTTTAGGGAACTCTTGACATTTAGGAATGGTCAGGCAGAAGAAAAGTTATTAAAAAAGATAGAGAAGGAACTGCCAGAGAAGTGGAGGACAGATGTGGCCTAGGAAAGAAGCACACCTGACATAGTGGACTGTCCCTGCCATCGGTGCAGTGACTCATCCCAAGGGTGGGTGTGAGAGGCAGCCCTGGTCCAGCTGCCAGGTCAGTTCGTGAACTTGGAGCGAGTGGTTTTAGTAGCACGGCAGAGATGGAATCTAATGTGTGAAAAATTGAGGACTACCTGAGAGGCGATGAGAGGCAGGTGGCCCAGTGAGTTCATCCTTTCACGGAATTGACCTGAGACAGATGGTAGATAGCTGGGTTTGAGGATGGTGCAGGTGGAGAGGATGATGTTAGAGAATCGAAGGGCAGGAAGGAGTGAGTGCAAAGTCTAGGGGAGAAGAACAGGGCTAGGCTCAAAATTCCCGGGAAAGGTGGTGGGGTCAGCCTTGAATTCCATAAGAACCCATCCTCAGATGGGGTGGAAGAAAGGAGGGGGAAATGGAAAGAAGATGTGATCTGAAGGGGTGAGAGTTGAGTGAGTTCACTGTAGGCGGGCTGCATTTTTCTGTAGAGCAGGAAGCAGTGAAAGGAAATGCATAGACAGTTAACTCAGGCTCCTGAGAGGCTGGCTCTGGGGATTATTATGCAGGAGAAATTTGAAGAATGACAGAAGTCTCTCATCTAAACAGTACAAACTGACACATTTGCCAGGATGTGTCTCCAGGCAGGAAGTTAATTTACTGAAGTGGAAAGTAGTGGTACAAAAAAAACAAAAAACAAAAAAACAAAAAAACAGGAGAATGAAATTAGACAAAGGAAAACTTGACTATATTTGAAGGAAGAATTTTTAGGCAACCAGACTTAAAGGTTCACAGACCCACTTCCTGGGGAAACCTGAGCACTCTGAGTGGTGAGAACAGCCTGGTTCTGGAGCCACAGCCGGTGTTTGGTTAAAACAGAACCACCGAGTCACCGGGAAATATTCTGTGGACAGGAGTTTTCTGGCAGAGAGGCCTGAGATTAAACGCTGCACAGGAAAGGTCGTCTTTAGTCTTCAGTTTAATTATTTCTAGAAAGATCTTTAGTTGAAACGACATTGGGTTGTGACATTTCAGCAGGTTCGTCGTGGTAATGCTACTGGCGGATGCGAGAAAAGGATGGAAGAAATGCAGTAATTAAGAGTGTGGTACCAGACCGGACGTGGTGGCTCATACCTGTAATCCTAGCACTCTGGGAGGCCGAGGCAGGTGGATTGCTCAAGGTCAGGAGTTTGAGACCAGCCTGAGCAAGAGTGAGACCCCGTCTCTGCTAAAAATAGAAAGAAATTAGTTGGCCAACTAAAAATATACAGAAAAAATTAGCCAGGCATGGTGGTGCGTGCCTGTAGTCCCAGCTACTCAGGAGGCTGAGGCAGGAGGGTCACTTGAGCCCAGGAGTTTGAGGTTGCTGTGAGTTGGGCTGATGCCATGGTGCTCTAGCCCTGGCAACAGAGTGAGACTCTGTCTCAAAACAAAACAAAACAAAAAAAAAAAAAGAAAAGGAAAGAGTGTGGTACCAAAAATCACCACCTCATCAGTCCATTGGTGGGTCTTTTGGGGCTTGCTTTGAAAGATATCAGTAAAGGCTTGTCCAAGTCTGTGTAGATATTTAGATAGACGTAATACTGTTGAATTCAGTGGTTCTCATAATTTAAATTGAATTCAGTGGCTACATAATTTGAGGAGCTCAGTACAAAATGAAAATCTGTGACTATTCAAAAAGCAGCAAAAAAGTGCTGTTAAAGGTACTAAAAGATAAAATTTTTTCCTTTCTTCTACAGTCTTTCTCTCTTGACTTGTGTTTATTTGCAAATTAATGTAATTGTAAGTGAAGAAAAATTAAAAATGAAAATTATAGCATGAATTAAATGTAGAAATTAAATTTTAAAAATTAAAATGGCAATTATGGGCATGCATTTTACTGTTCATCTTTGTTTTGTGCAATGCTGGTTTTAAATGCAAATATAAGAGCGTAGAACTTGCATGCAGAATTGCTGAAATCCCACTATTTGTATTTTGTACATGCATATATATATATTGTTTGTACTAAAACAATAGAAACACTGTACAAAATTTAACTACTTTTATTTCATTTCTTGACATGCACACATTGTATTAACACCATACCTTTGACTTTCAGATGGGTAAGGAAGTACTGAAAGGAGAAGAAACTATGAGTTGTCCTGTCTTTTTCCTCCTCTGGTGTCATTTTTAGCATAAGTGGTTAGCTAATACAGGGAAGTGACATGAGTAAGAGAGGATATCATAGGGTTCCTCCGTCATTAGTGTTTCTTAGACATTTTTACGTGCAAAGCAAGTTCTGGTTCCATGGAAGGCATAGCTTCTTGGAGCTGTGAGCACCCACCCCGCTGCTTACTCAGTTGTATTTGTGACATACTTACGTTGCACATGTTGAGAGTCTTGCTGAACTCGCGTGTGTGGGGAGTTCACTGGCATCCTGGGCTCACAGGGCATTGCAAACACTGTGTGAGTTGGCGGCCAGGAGTTTTGGCCGTGTGTATTATGCAGCTCTTCTCTGCTCACACGAGGACTCTGTTGTCCAATCAGACCTCATTTCACAAGTTGAAAGTTAAAATTATTAAGATTTTCAAGATGGTGATGGAGCATTAAATCAAGTGTGGGGCCTTTCTGAGCATGGGGTCCTGTGTCACTGCCCAGGTCCATGAAGATGGCCCTGCTTCTCAGAAATCCAAGATCTCACTTTAAAGTCTGAGTTTTGCCTCTCTGGTCCTCAAGTCTCAGCTTCATTATCAAAGTTTGCAATGTGTCAGCTTAGTGGGTGGTATCCTAGGGCTGTCTCTTGGCTTTCAGCACGGTCATTTTTGACTTTCGAAGTATTTTTTGAACCGCTCTGTGTTTCCTCTCCTGTTGCCTTGGTTCACATGCCCAGTGTCTCTGATATAGACTCTGCAGTTTGTCCCTTCTCTTTATTCTGTATCTTACTGCTGGGCAGATTTTCCAAAAATCTGATACCAGGCCACCGTGCCTGCTCCAAAGCTTTCTTTGACCTCCTGTGAGCTATGGCTTACAGCACATTCTCATACTGGTGCACTAGGGATGGGGATGCGTGGAGACAGGTTTGATTTGGCCTACACAGTATTAAGGAAATGTTAGTCCACCATTGGTTTGAGAGGTTTCACTTATTGAAATTCACCTAATGAAATAAAGACTTAAAAAAGAGAAGATCTGGCTGCTCTGGGCTCTTGTTTCCTTGTGCTTTGCTGGTGTCCAAGAGAGCAGGATGTATTGGATATGGGGAGAAAAAGACGTGGGTCTACTTTTGCGGCAGATAGACTCTTTGTTCTGGTGAAGTCTTCACTTTCACTTTTGTAAATTGAAAGCAAGTATCTGCCTGTTATCAGGGAATGCTGGGAAGCAATCCGAAGGCTGATCTTTTAGTCTGAGAAATTAAGTTCTCTGTTCATAATGTAAGTTGGGTACGTGCTTTGTAGCAGCCTTGGGTTACTTTTTTAGGAGAAATATTTCTTAGGTCTCACCCAGCTATTGCCACCGCTGTGTCACTAGGTGACTTCATCTGATCTTGACCTCATTCTCCAAGCTTGTCTTTCCCTGCCCCCCTGTGCAGAGGACCCAGGCTCCAACCGCTGGATTGCTTTTAAGTCCACTAAACCTTTCTGTTTTCCCTAGTGCTGCTCTTTTTGCTTACCCCTGCCTCTTTCCTCCAGGCCTACGTGAAAGCAGTTCACCAGGAAAACTTTGCCGAGAGACTCAGTCAGAGCTCAGCCCAGGAACTTTGCAGGAATCAGGTAATCAAATTTTTGGATTTTAAATGCTCAAGTACCAAGTGGGTGGTGAGTCGAAGTTGTCTTTAGTGGAGCCTTCCAGCCCAGTGATTTTGAGGTGCTGTGATTCTTCCATTGCCTGTGCCTATTTGTTGCCACGTATTTGGCATCTAGTTGTTTTTTTGAAATTGTGCTTTGTGATGGGAACTTTATTTGCACCATCTCAGTTAATTACATGGGTAGGTACTAGCATTGTCTCCATTTTACAGATGAGAAAACAGAATTTTCTCCCAAACTGACTCTCCAAATGGCTCTCTGGGTTTGTCTTATTGATGACACCTTTGTTGATAGGACCTACTATCTAGTAGGAACTCAATAATATTTATGTGATGAGAGCAATGGTTCCTTTAACCAGCATGCGTTGAGTCCTATACCAAACTGTGGGGATGCAGAGATGACCCAAGTAGAAAAGATGGTATCAGTTATACTCTGAGCTAGGCTGCCTACTTGGCATGAATGTAGCGTGGAGTTGTGGATCTGGGCCTCTCGAGTTAGATGGGCCTGTAACTGTGTCTCGCTTACTTCCTTGGTCAAAGGTGGGCAATAATGGTATATGCTTTTGTAGCAGTGGTTTTTGACTGAGGTGATTCTGACCTGTAGGATTCATTCGGCAATGTCAGGAGACATTTTTTGTCACAACCTGGAGGTGCGAATGCCACTAGCATTTGGTGAATAGAGTCCAGAGATGTGGCTAACTATCCTATAAGGCAGGGGACAAAATACACCCCTCCTCCCCCCAAAATTTATCTGGCCCAAAATGTTAGTAGTGCTGAGGTTGAGAAACCCTGCCTTGTGGGGAGGGTTGTGAAGATGAAGTAATATAATGAATGCAAAGAATTTGGCATAGTTAGCTGTTACTCTGAGAGAAAACCACCTCAAAGACTCTAAAATCAGCCCTTGAAAGGAGAACCTCAAAAGACGTAATTTCTGCAGCATCTGTGGTTCTCCCTGGTGGAAAGCCTTATGTCAGGATCTCATGCTGTCCTGTTCAGAAGTGGTGACACACTCACTGGAGATTGTTTATGTTACACTGTGTACTGCCCTGAGCTGGCATGGATTTATCAGAGCTGTAAAAACAATTATTAGTTTTTAGGGTGTTCCTAGTAAACTTCCTGCTTGCCTAACTAGTTTGTTCTGTGGAGATAATTTTGGTGTGCGGGTTTAAATCCTCTGATGGAAAATGTGTTGGTTAGTGAATTCCCAGAATATGTTTCGATGCGTGGGACAGGAGGAGTTTTTGTTTTCACATCAAGAAGCCTCATGTTGTTTCTAGCCTAGGTTTGAAACAAAGCAGTTTTCCCCTCACCTCCTTACCTGCCTGTCGGTGGGAGTGTGCTGGGGAGCTGTTGGATTTCCGTCTATTGTTTCGTGTGGATTTATACTTGAAATTGTTATTTAAATTTTTTTGTAATTATTAAAGTGCCTTATAGAAGATTTAAGTAGTATAGAAAAAATACATACAGTTAAAGAGCCGAAGTCATCAGCAATCTTCCCATATGAAGGTATAACTACCTACTTTTGGTGTGTTTCCTTCTACATTTTTTATTCATATATTTTTTTCCATAGTTGAAATATTCTGAGTATATAAGTTTATGGCCCACGATTTTTGGCTTTTTTTTGAGGCAGGGTCTCACCTCGTTACCTGGGCTACAGTCCAGTGGCTTCATCATGCCTCGCTGCAACCTCAAACCCCTGAGCTCAAGCCTCCTTCTGCCTTGGCCTCCCAAAGTGCTAGGATTAGAGGTGTGAGCCACTGTGCCTGGCCAATGTCTCACTATTTTTTTTAACTTTGTTTTATTTGCATTTCCTCATACTGCAAAAATATCTGTAGATATTTCTAAGGATTGTAAAAATATTCCATCTGTGGGGACTATTTCACGATATATTTAATCCCATTGTGAAGCATGTAGCTTATTTTCATTCAATTTTAATGGGCATCTGTGCAGTCAGCTATTTCCTGTATTGGAGGTCATTCCCATCTTTACAGTGGTCGACCAGAAGTAAAACTGAAGAGTGTATGTGTGTGGATGTTTTGATCAGTGTTGTTACCAGTTGCCCAAAAGCTTCTACTAATTTTTGCTCCTGTTAGCAGAGTGATGTTCTCATTTCAATAATATTTGATAATGTTTTAGAAGAAAAGTTATTTTTTCTTTTCTTTTTTACATATTTGCTATTAGTGAGATCAAACATGTTTATATGACTATTGGCTGTATTTCTTATTTATCAAACTGTTCATGGACTCTGCCCATTTTATTTACTGAAAACTAGTATTTTTCTCATTTGCCATAAACTCTAGTTCATGTATTTCACTTATTAATCCTCTAACATAGTTGTTGCAAATATTTTCACCTAGTTTTTTCTAATTTATTTGGTTTGTCTTTTAATTTTGTTTTTAGGGATATAGAGTTTTAAAATTTTTTCAAGCATAGCTTGAAGAGGAAGATAACAACTAGTGGTTACCTAGCACTCAGCTGTTTTGCAAAGCCCTTTCACCGGGCTTTTATAGATGCTTCTCACCTCAACATTATGAGATTAAATACTGCTTTCATCTCTCTTAATTTGGAGGAAACCACTACTCAATAGAAGCATCATTAAAATCTAGAGCTTCTGACTCCAGGTCTGACCCACTCTACTAAGGAAACAATTCCATCTGTGAAATTGCTGGTTGTAATTTCTTGGTGCTACTATAATAGTAGGCAGAGGGTAGCACCAACTGTTTTAGGTTTTGGAATCAGATATATCTTGGCTAGAACCTTAACATAGTGGTATCTTAGCATTGTGACTTTGTTACTTACCCCAGCGTAAGTCCTGGTTTTCTCATCTGTAAAATGGAAATGACAACATCTCCCTTGTAGGAATACAGAAAACCGTCCATGTCTGTGAGTTCCACATCACAACATTCAACATTCAACCAACAGCAGATTGAAAATATTAACAAAAAAAACATGAAAAGTAACAATATAACAATAAAATAATACAAATTAAAAATACAGTGTAATAACTATGTAGCATTTACATTGTATTAATATTAGGTATTATAAGTAATCCAGAGATGATTTAAAGTGTAAGAGGATTTGAGGGTGTGTGCAGGTTATATGTGAATTCTCTGCCATTTTATCTAGGGGACTTGGGTATGCATGGATTTTGGTGGTGGTGGGGTATCCTGGAACCAATTTCCCATGGATGGATACCGAGGGGCGAGTGTATTGGAAAGATTAAGTTGAGGTCGTACATGCAAGATACTGAGCACAGTTCCTGGCTCATTCATTGTAGAAGCTCAGTAATGATTGTTTCCTAGTCTCAAAGCTGAAATTGCTGCTGTTCTTTTTTTGTTTAAAAGTTTCAGAATTGCTGGTAAATCTGCTTGGACTTGGGAAAGCTTAGTAAATATTACTTATATTTAAATGCCAGAAACATTTCTTCTTCTGACCTTATTTTTCTGTTCAGTAGATTTTCTTTTCTTTTGTGGGTAAGTCATCTGCTTTACTGAAATCCTTCTGCTTAGTATTTCATGATGAATCCCCAGCTTAGGACTGTAGTCATAGACAAAATAAAACATGTTTTGTCTATGCGTTCATGTAAAAAACACAGACAGCTCTCTTGAAGAACAACAACCCAGTCATTCTTTTACACATAGCTGAGATTTTTGGCATCCTTCATGGAGTTGTTACTTGTTCATGCTTCATAAACATTCAGGTAACAGAGCAGCCTTAAAAAAGAATAAAGGACTATAGAAAATTATGAGAAAAGACAAAGTTGCTAAATAATCCAGAGGAGAAAAATTGCTAAGTAAATTTTCATTGTTCATGTCATTTAAAAGTTAGGTTAGGATTGGTCCTTATGCCAGACCTTCTTAACCACATAAAAAGAGCTCCATAATATTATTAAATCGTTTTTGCCTAAAGAATTGCAACATGAAGTTGTCTTGCCATTTAACTTTATACTGTATGTTTATTCAAGCTTTTCCATTTTAATAAGTTGAGCCAAGTAATTACAAGTAGTGATTACTATAAATGCTCTTAGAATTATATTATAGTGCAATGCAGTCTTTTTTCTATGGAGTTAAAGGTAGACACCCTTTGGAAATCTTCTTTAACCTCTGTCGTGGACCTTCCTGTTTTTTTGTTCCTGAAGCCATGATTGCATTTTCAACAATAAATCAACTCAGGCTTAATTTGCAACCAAAGTGGACATTTGGGGACAGAGGTGGTGACAGTGAAAATGGTGAGGAGAGGATGGACAAATAAAATTGGTACTGACTGACTATTAATTGGCAGGGGACAAAGGTCTAAAGAATACAGTTTGTGATCCTGAGATAGCAATCCAGTTGGGCAGCCCTGTGCTGATCCCTTAAAATCATTTTGGCAGCAGCCCTTTGAAACAAAGCCCGGATAGTACATATGAGAACCCAGCCAGTTTTACCAGGCGCTTCTTGTTGCTGGCTGGTTGGCTTATGGAGTAAATAGAGTAATTAGCTCTCATTAGCACTCCCACAAGCTGTAAGGCAACTACCTGAGGCGGAGAGATGCTTGCTTGTGTTCCTGAAAGCATGACAATCCCCATCTGATCTCTTCAGTCCAAGCATTTTTGCATTGCAGAAACAAAATGCCAACTTGGCGAGAGTAAAATGCTCCCAGTGCCTCAAATAACAGTAGACGAAACCTATTCACCAGAAATAGAAGGCTTTCCTAGGAATCATTGCTGTGTCTAAGAAATTGGTAGTTGTTTAAAGCTTTTTCTTCTCCACCTCTCCCTTGGTGCATGTGCCTGAAATCAACCAGGTTAGTCAGAGATGTTGACTGTGGGGAGTCATATTTGATCCCCTTAGCTTAAGTTGTGGTCTGCATCAGCAGAGGGTCTGGATTGTTTAGGGTCAGAGAGAGAGAGAGAGAGAGAGAGAGAAACCTTTGACAGGAATTTGTCAGGACCTTGTGCCTAGGAAATATCAATCTGTAGTATGAAGGTGGAAGTCGGGTAGTTAGATAGAATGAACAATATTTGGTAACACAACAAAGTGACTATAGTCAACAGTAAGTTAGGTTATACTTTAAAATAGAAGAGTAGAACTGGAATGTTCCTAGTGCAAAGAAATGATCAATGCCTGAGAGGATGGAGACCCCAATTACCCTGATTTCATTAATTCACATAGTATGTATCAAAACATCACATGTACCCTATAAATATATACAACTATTTTGTACTGATAACAATTAAAAATAAACTTTAAAAAGTGCTACATTGTACAATAAGAAAAAAAGAAAGAAAGAAGGAGGAAACAAAGTTTTAGGAGCTTTGTACAAAAGCCTGGAGAAATATATAGATGATTTGCAAATCAGATTTTTACAGGAAAGAACCCTGAACCAATAATGTGGCAATCTGACCCCTGCGTTGATTAGCTGCATGATGCTGGGCAAGTCACTTAACCAGTTATACGACTGATACAATCATACCAGCCCAGCTCTTATAAGAAGAGCTTTAAGGATCAAAAGAGATAATGTGTGAAATGCAGTAAAACATTAAACAGTAGTGTGATTTTTGAGTTAAGTTTTCTTATGAAGTACATCATCTACGTTTTTTGACATTCTGAACCCAAACCTCTGGTAATAAGATATAGACACTGCACAAGCACCTGCTTTTCTTCTAAATTCCAGTCCTGTGACAGCTGTAATGCTGTCCCTGTGCTATAAGCTAGACTGGAAGCTGTATGGATACTAGGCAGTTCCTTGGGGTCTTCTGGAAGATGGTGTTACCTCCGAGGCAAGACAGTAGCAGTAGCTCCTGATTCCTGCTCTGGCCTGTCTGCCATCTGCTTTCTGGAGGATGTGGTAAAAACACGAAGTCATGAATAATCTATCAACTCCAGGAATTGTTCCCTGTTATTAATACAAGTTTGGAATGTTGTGAATAAAGTGTTCAGTACTCAATTTCATACTTAATATGTCGAACTGTCTCTCTGGGTAGTTTTAGAATGAGGATTTGCTAGGATTCCAGGTTAGAAGTTAAGTATGTGTTATGTGAATGGCCGCACCTTGATGGTTAAGGTTGGGAACCTCAGCTCTGGTCTCCTTTGCTCTGGTGGCAACAATGCCACATGATGTTGTGACATGGCAATTGCTACCATTGCTAGGTCTCGCTGCCCTTACCTATGGACTTGTAGTGCTCCTGTGCATGATTTAACTCCTGTTCCTGCTGACCTGGCTGGGTGAGTGTTCAGAAAGTGATCTGAGCTGGTTATCAAAGATTCGTAGTTTTTTAAACTGAGTGGCCATGTGACAAGTATTTTTCAAGACAGTTATCAGCCTTCCTAGGATCTCTGCAGGAGCCTGTGACTTCTTCAGTACAAGTTAGAAGATAATGCTCTACTTAGGTCATTCCTGCCTGTTTTAAATTAGGTTCACTAGAAGCAGACTCTGAGACCAGGAGTTGGGTGCTGAAGGATTTTTGGGGCGAGCTCTCAGGAGATACACCAGTAAGGATGGAAGAAGGCAAGGCAGGGCAGAGCAGAAGCTGACTAGTGGCAGATGCTGTTGTAGCTGAGGCCCCAGCTGCTTCTCTGGGGTGCTCGAGAGGGCCCTTCGGAATTGTCCCCAATTGAGGCAAGGGGCTGGACCTTCGTATGCCTCTATCAGCCAGTTGTTGGCAGCTGGCCACCTCTTCAGGGGGCATCACTTTGGGTGAGGTCCTGTAGCTGGCTGAGGACCTTCCCCGTGAGCCATCAGCAGCTGGGTTTGGGTGCACTGGCCCTGAAAAGAGGGTCAGGGTGCAGCAATATAGCATTCACTACACTGTCCCAAAGAATCTGACCCCTTGAAAAAGAAACAAAACAGTAGGTAGCACCAAAAGCCCAGCATATGGTAAGTCCCTTTATCTTATCTGCAAAGTTAGAAAGTTTGGATCCCTTGGCAAAACTGAAGGGAGATTTCATAACCCCTTTGTTAACTATTAAACAAACATCTCTCGCTTCTTGGAAGTTCATGAGATCCTTGGTTAGTATTCACACTTGATTATGATGTAGCAGGCTTAGCTTCTATATTTGTGAAATGGCTGACCCATAATTGAGTAATTTTCCCTAAGCATGAATTACTGCATATTCAGAATATTTATCTGAATATACAGTACATAATGCATTTGTTCAATTTATGTTGAATTTATAGAACTGATGGATCACCATAACAGAGTAAGGCACACAAACTGTCAAACCTAGCACCTTTCAGGGGACCCTGGGGGTGGAGAGCAAATATAGGAGATTATAGCTTCTGCTGAGGTTCCCAGATCACCTGATACGATATTGTAGTCATGGTTGAGGGCAATGATTTAGGAGTTAAATTGCCAAAGGATAAGTCAATATGCTTTGAAAAAAATGAATCAGTTTTCTGACATTTCCAAAAGCCATTTGCACTGAGCATGTGTCTGAAACTGTCTGGCATGGTTTGTGGTGTAAGTGGGATGAGTAAATGAGGCCAAAGTTATACATAAGCTCTTTCTCAACTGTGGATTTTCAAATCTGCAGAAGTTAACATGGTTCTCCTTCTACATTTTCTGTCTTCTCGTAAGTGAAGGAGGCAGTGGATTCTGCTCATCCACCATATCGACAGTTTCAGTCTGTTGCAGGGATGGCAGGTGGGAAGCCCGATGATTAGGCTCTGGCCTGGGGCAAAGAAAGGTGATGGGGTGTGTGTGTTCTGACCACTGGACTTTGCTTCTCAGCAAGTCCCCCCATTCCTGTATCATTTGCCTAGATCTGCACTGCCACCTGGGAGCTCTATAATGCCAAGTGCTGGACGATGTTACTAACCTGTTTCCATTATGAATGTAGTGGAAAAATAAATAGGTCAGAAACTGAACAGACTCAAGCTGCCATGGTGATGGGTTCTGTATAAAAACACCCATCTCTGAACTTCTTGAAGGGATGTGTGATTTGGTCGTTGAATGTGCAGTAGATGATCTGCCAGCTAGTTTATTGTACTGGCTAGAAACAGGAGATGGCATCAAATAAAAAGATTTCAAGGTTTTCTCAGATGAGAAGGAAATTAATGTAGCAGAGTGATTCTGCTGTAGGGGAAAGGCTACAGCTGAGACTCTCTGATATGTGCACTGTTTCTTCTGGAACTCTTGACTTGGATGATCTTTCTCAGTGTGATCCTTAGGATCCTGGGTGAGCATGCAAGGAGCAGAAAGTTTTAACTTTGTGCACGTCTTCCTCCTGCTTCTCCATCTTTGGAACATGCCTGCACATGTGCCTTTATCATTGGCGTGCCGGAGTTAGGAAGATTACCTTTTGTATAGTTCAGATGAGGAATCTGCAACTAGGACTTTTCACTGTGACTCATGTCTGCAAAGGATGAATACAGAAGAGTTTCTTGGCCAGGAACTGTGTACTGTGCAGAGAGAAATAACTGTTAGGAGAGAAACTTTTGAAGAACCAGAATTAAAAAGAAAAAAAAAAAGGATGAAGACAGTCTATCAAGAAAAGCAAGGACCAGAAGTGATCTGCGGGGTGGTGCTCGGAGTTGTAGGAAATAAATCAAGAACAAGAGAAATGAGAAAAGGTCAAATAAAAAGCATTGCCGGATAGGACTGGCCCGAGTCCTAGGAAAGAGGCAGTTCCGATTGGGCTTAGAAAGCCCTTGAAGCACTCACTCACACAGAAGGGCCTCATCCTTCTGTCCCGCAGCCTTTTCACCTGGGGTAGGAGGGTCTGACACACTCCCCAGGGAGGATGCTGTTTGGCTGTTTTGAAGGCGAGACCTTGAAGCGTGGGAGAGCTTCGCCTCCTTCCTAAGCTGATGTTGCATAACCTCCCTGAGAGTGAGGACATAGTTCAGGACGCAACCTTCGGAACCAGGCAGCTGGGGTGTGCGGGACCTCAGAAAAATGGGTTATTTTGAAGGGTTTAGTGGAGCATAATGAAATAAGTGCTCAGAACTGTTCATATTACTTGCCAAGACTTGTAACTGAATTTGTAAAAAGCACCTTTCTATGTACTCCCAGGCTGCCCTGTACAAACTTTGGGTCTGAGCTCAGCCTCAGCAGAGAGAGCTGAACGCTCGCTAGCAAATGGCCCCAGGTTGGAGCTGGGCAATAATCCCAGGCTCTGGGTGGGGTGCTTGAAGCAGCTGCAGGTCCTTGCAAAGGGCTCTGGGTGCCCATACTTTGTCCCTGGGGAGAGTTCCTGTACTTAAAGTCCCAGATCTTTTCTATAAGCTGCTCCAGCTGGGATGTCTGCACACGCACACATGTTAACCTAGAATGGATTCAGGTACTATTTTTAAATTTGCATGGATAGTGGGCTGCTCTGTTCAATATATGTAAATATTATTCAGCTCCTAAGCATCTCCTATACACAATACACTGGACTCATAAGAGTACAAAATTCGGTGGTGTTAGGGGTTTGTACGATTATGTTATTTATGCTTTACAATAACTCTGAGAGAGGTAGGTAATACTGCCAGTTTTACTGAGGTTAAATAACTTGCCCAAGATCAAACAGAGATACCCTGTTGCACTGACTCTAAGCCACCACTAACTGTAAGACACATTCCATTGTTGGAGTTGCTGAAATGTGAAAAGATACACCTTTTTAATCAGTGAAATGTGTAGCAGAGCCTGGGTTCTATCCCATTCATGTCTAATGTCAAAGCTTGTGTTTTTCCCCCATCACACACAAGGGCTTGCTGTCGATTTAACTGGTAAACATATAACAAGCACAAATAGGAAGACAACTAACATGCATAAGACTTGAAAGGGTGGCAATAATAATAATAATAGTTGGTATTTATTGGCTACTTACTATGTGGCAATGCTTTCGTATTTATAAGAACATTTTGAATCCTTACAACTACTCTGAGGTGGGTCCTACTGTTATATTATTTTTTACAAACAAGGAAACTGAGGTAGGTACTCTTATTCCCATTTTCAAATGAGAAAACTGACACAGGTCACATGGCTAGTACTAAAGTAAATTCTGTAACATGGTAGTTAAGGGTTCCAGTTTATTTATATCATGAAGACCTGGTTTGGGTTCCAGAAGAGTGTGATCTGATAGATGGGTGTTCAGTGTTCTCTGGGAGCATCAAACCCGGCTGGTGGGGGTCAGGAAGGATTCCCAAAGGCGGTGGCGCTTACACTGAGATTGCAATGTGCACCTCTCTATACCTAGCCAGTATGCTGCTAAAAATAATCGTGGTTGCCTTATGTTGCAGACCTCCACTAGTACCACGTCTCTAAACCTGGCATTAGCTAGGAGGAGCTGTTTTTATTTATAATTCGCATGCTTTCCACTCCCGAAGAGCAGCTGAGGTGGTTTTAAAGGAACATTGTACATTAGTTGTTTGAGAACCAGGAGGATGGCTGCATAAAAAGTCTTGGAAATCCAAAACATAGAAAAATGTATTATTTGATGCCACTGTATAATGTAAGTCACCTGCAGATGAATGGCCAGGTAATCTTTCTATAACTGTTAAGCTATGTCATGCCTTCTCAGGGCCTGGCAGAGCCCCATCTGTGCTCACATGCTGGCCAGCCAAAGTCAGTCCCTTGGCTTTTCACATTTCTCTAATTCCTTTAATGGAATTAATGATTTTTATCTTGAGTTGATGCATTGCTAAGGGAGGAGAAGATGGTGCATCAAGCTGCCATCTTGAAACACAGCAGAATGTTTACAAATGGGTAGATTTTCTGTCATTAAAAATAAATTTTGGCAGACTTTGGTCCATGAGTAGACAGAAGTATTAGAAGACACTGAAAGAGTCTTCAGAACATGTAATCATATTTGCTGAGTAGCAAATTGTGTTCCAGGTATGTGTGTGCCCCTTCAGGAACTTCTGATCCCCAGTTTCCTCATGTTGATGGGGTGGATTAGATAGTCTCAGACTTCCTGGACTCTAAAATTCTTTTGACCCAACATTTCTAATCAATTCTAACACAGCATTTGTTCTGACTTATTCACCAGGGTGCCTGCCTAAGACTAAATGTTGAGTTCATTGGTCTCTGAGTTCTGTTGTCAATGAACTGAAATGGATGGATGTTTGTGTATGTGTATGTGTGTGTGTGTATATATATCTATGTGTGTATATATATATTGTTTTTTGAGACAGGGTCTCTTTCTGTTGCCTGGGCTAGAGTGCAGTGGAGTCATCATAGCTCACTGTAACCTCAAGCGACCTCCTGCCTCAGCCTCTAGAGTAGCTGGGACTACAGGTGAGTGCCACCACACCTCACACCTGGCTAATTTTTTTTGTTTTTAGTAGAGATGGGGTCTTGCTCTTGCTCAAGCTGGTCTCAAACTCCTGAGCTCAATCAATCCTCCCTCCTCAGCCTCCCAGAGTGCCAGGATTACAGGCATGAACTATATTTTAAATTCCAATTGTCTGCATAGTGCATTTTACTGGGAAAGTATTGTGGACGTTCTTCCTCCACATCTTTGGAGAGAGAAACTTTATTAATGAAGAGACTCAAGCTGCAATAGACTTGGGGGTTAGGATGCCTTTTTGCTGGAGTGATCCCTGGCAGTCCCCCCAGAGTCACCATCCCACTGAGTTGTCCTGAACTGCAGTTGGGAACGCTGACACTATGCAGAGGTTTGCTGGAGGGATACCTGGATTGAAGAATAGTTGTTTGGGTTACTTTGAGAGAGGCCCAGCTGCAATAGAACATTGAAGATGGGACTAACGGACAGACAGGGCTGAGGAGGGAAGAGAAAAAACTTATCCTCACCCCACTCTACCAGAGGTGGAATTCTAGTTGTGATTCCAAATCCATGTTTCTCAGGGGAAAAAGCCTCTCTCCTTTCTTCTGGTTCAAGGCTATTTGATAACTCTGTACTTCACTCATTTGATAACTCAGAACTTCTGTTAAAGAAAAATTATTCAATGATACTTGTTAAGCCCTGGGAAGGAAGTCTTAAAGGAAGACTTTATTCAGGACCATACATGTAAGGACATTTTGCAGTGCGGGAGAGAGATTGGGCTCAACTCCAAATACAGGTTGAACAAATAGGAATTTAGAGCCAGGGAGCAGGGTGGAGTGGGGGTGGGGGTGTCAGTGGATGGAACATTGCTAAGAGGAAACATTAGGGGTAAGGAGGATTCTGGCTAAAATGACTTATAGGATTGTTGCTGAAGACAGGCCAGGGTGATCAGACATCACTTGGGGGACGGAAGGAGGAGGAACTGGATTAGCTATTGAGGGTGGGGGGTTCTTGCTAAACTGGCTTGTCAGAGTTCTTGCTGACACTGGATTTTACAGGAATGTGCACAGCTGAGCCTAGGAGAAAGTTCAGGAGCCTGGCTAAAGTTTGGCCAAACAAAGAATCTTTGCCACTTAACTCGTTTTGTGACTCTGAACTTAACTCTTTGCTGGATGACCCTGGTCACTCCCCAGGGGGTAAGGGATGACTGAAAGTAAAGATGAACTCAGGCTTATTACAAGTCTAATCTCTCCCACGGGCTCTCAGCGATGCTGCCTCTGTCACCACTCAGTCCAGCTGGGCTGGGGATGGCTCTCGCCAGTGGTCTGGATGAATGTTCTGTCGTGCCTTGCTGTGTTGGTTCTTCTGCTGGATGGGACTAATATGCCATCTAACGTATGTTGGAAAAGACCCTGCTGCTTGCTGAGTTCTCCTTCAGCATCCTGGAAGTTATGTGGCTAACCGTTACTCCAGGGGTCCTTATGAATTGGTAACCTATGAATTAAATAGAAAGCAATTCTTATCTACAAAGTTTATATCCAATGTTAAGGAAAAGGTAGCTAAGAAAGCTCATTGATGCTCAGGAACTCAGCATTCCCAACTACAGGGGGCGCCATTCACTTTGCCCTGATTGGATCCTCTTAGTAATTCTCCATACCTATTAGAACAATTTCAGGTGATCCTCTATCAGAACAGGCAGATGGAGATGGAGCTGGCTGTGGCCAATGATCAAACGGTTCCTCGGGTGTTGCTATTTTTTCTCCTGTAGCTTTTCCAAATGGAATGACTAGAATGCTTTCTGAATTGTATGTGTTATTCAAAAAACTGATTAAAGAGGCAGTTTGTAAGCAACTCTTGCTAAGTGCCTTGGGGAAACCTGCTGTCTCACAGTACTGAGCAGGGCAGGAAAAGGCATCTTATGGAAATGCCAGAGTTTCAACAAAATTTAATTTGATACCGAGAGCTGCTTGACAACACCCATCTGGTTAACACTTAGATGTCTATTATGGTTAATGGCTTAAAACTTGCAACTCATAGGCATTCGCTGGCAGTCCTGTCTGGATTCGTAAGCCCTGGAGATAATGCACAGCCTGGTATAATCGAGAACACTGTAGTGGAGACATCAGTGCTGGTAGGGCAGTTACACTCATCCCACCAAGACTTTTTTTTTTCATGCGTGACTATTTAAGCTGTGTATTTAACAATACAATTAGTACATTCAACCCAAGAACTAAAGTATTAGCATTAACTCACATATACCCACATACTCCTTCATCCTGTCTTGTATACATACATATATGTGTGTACATGTGTATATACACATACATATATACTAATGTATTTCCCTAATGTTTAGTCTTCCTCATTTTTTCCACCAAAACTGTTTTGAGCCAATTATTCCTTCCTTACGTGTTGCCGTTTGTCAGGTTTCTCAGCCTAGTGAAGCTGTTCCCTCCATTTAAAACAAGTGCTTTCTGAAAATTCGATTTTCTTTGGTAAAAAGATGTCCGCTATGGGGAAATGATTTGAAATTTAGAAGTGCTCGCCACAACAATTTTATCAGTGACTGGGAGCTGTGGTTGAAACCAAGCTGGGAGAGACAGCTGATGACAGTCAAAATTCAGAAAATCTTCCGTACCAGATGACATGGTACACTGAAGCGGAGGATGCTTTAATTAACAGAGCGACATGTCATGTTGTGAACTTAGATTTTTAAACTCAACTGAAACAGAGATGACTTGGTCTGATAAAAAACTTCATGAGGTTCGTAGTTCAGTGCAAGCCAAATTTGTGACATCACTGCTGACAGAAAGTTCGTCTAACCGTGTTGAGCAGATTTAATGCAAGTTACTGTCCAGTGTCTGGAGATAATGGTCCCTTTGTGCCCTGAGTCGTAGATTCCGCATCTGGAGTCTTGTGCTCGACTCCATACAGTCCGTTTTAAGGGGAATGTTGCCAGATTGGCATGTTCCCAGCGTTGGGGTGTGGAGACGGTGCTGACCGGAAAGAAGGTCTAGAAATTATGTCCTAGTGGGAGTGGTTTGAAGAATGGGGGTTATGATGTCCTAGGAAGTTAAGGGAGACAGAGCTGCTATTATAAAACAGTTGTCTGCTTGCCAAGCAGAAGAAGGAATAGGCTTATATTTTTTGATCCCTGAGGACAGTCCTCAAATGGGGCGTAGGAGGCTGGGTTTGGGCAGGGAGGCTCATTCAGAGAAGGAAGGGCATTCCAGCAACGGAATGAGCCGGAATGAGCTGATGAGAGGAGGTGGCAGGATTTATCAAGATGCCTCAGAAAGTATTCAGGCTCTGAGCCTAGATGTTTGCTCAGGTCCTCTTCAACAATAAGTTCTATGATTTTGTAAAGTAGCCAGCACCCCTGGTTCTTTTCAAAAGTTAATTTATTCAGGGAGGTAGTATGGTAGAAGAAAGACTCTCTTTCCTGTGGCCCAGGTCATAGAAAGTACAATAACTGCTTGTTTCTGATGAGAACTGAAAAAGCTCTGGAAAATTCTCTAAATGTGGCTTTTCTTTTTCCTTATTTTCTGCAGATCTTGTCAGAACTATAGATTCCTTATTCCTTTATTTGGTTCGCTGTTTTACATGAGTGGACTAAATAACAGTGATTATTATATGCAAAAAAGGTTGCTACGGTTTTTTTCCTGATGTGAAAGCTAAGCCTTATTTTCCTCTTTTTGGCAGAAATTGTGCTTTGTGCTTTTTTTTTTTTTTTTTGGAGGAAATTATAAATCAAGATTTAAGGCAAAAGATACTTTGATCCAATGCTTCCCCATTTCTCTAAGGATTAACAATTACTTGGCTTTGACACAAATTGCAGACACAGATGATCCAGAATTAAATTGTTTTATCTGTTGGCCAGATTGTATTTTCATTGACTCAAATCATTTTAAAAAATATTATTTTGAGGGAAAAAGCCCTCATTTTATATTAATTTTTCCCGTTCCTGTTGGCAAGTAGGTTTATTATTCTTTTAAGCAAGTTGGGTACCATTTTACATAAAGTGATAGCTTAAATCATAGCCTTAGGGTTGAAAGAGACTGTACATTGATAAAAAAGCAATTACTTATTTATCAATGTTAAACTTAGATTCAGTGTTTAGAATGTAAATTGTAAAGTTTAAGTTGAATGATGAATAATGAATACAGAAGAATATTTTGGAATTAATAATTAGTCCAGGAATAAAGCTGCTTCCTAAACATATCTGTTGCTTTTGGAGTAAAGTATTTTCTTGGCATAATAACATGCTGGTTTTGAGTCCTCTTGTTGTGGTTGATATGCTACTTTTAAGATCTGCTAGAGAAATCAAAGCTCCAGCGTAAGGTTTCTGATATCCTACATGTCTAAGTTTAAGATTTCTGCCTTCAAGATGACTAATAGTATTTCCCATAGCCACCTGGGAGTAATAAAGAGCATTAACATTCATTACTGCATGTTAATAAAACACATGAATATTAAAAGAAATAAATATTGAATGATCTGAATCTTTAACAATGTTTCCATTCTTTGCCAATAATAACATTTGTTATCATAGAGTGAAAAAACCAGTTTTGGGGTGTCACTAGACGGGAGCTATCATGGTAATACCCAGAAAATTGACAGAAGACTAGCTGTTATGGGCTTAGCTTGCATTATTAGTTATACAGATTTTTTGGAGAGATCTGATATGAGGTTAGGTTTATATGAATTAGGAATTCAAAATGAAGTCTTATGTTTATTGTTTCTTCGTCCATATTAGGATTGTTGTCATTTTCTGAGGGAACAGGAAATTTCCATTGTGCTTCGCTGTTGGCAGTCTGGGTTTGTGTTGTTTTATGAGAGCTTTCCTCTTGCAAGCTACTTTTAGGCAAACACAGCCCTAACATCCAGGCATTGACCAGGAGACAGCAAGTTAGAAGAATGACTCACAGAATTATTAACACGTCATCTAACCACTCTGCTTCAAGTTTCAAACGGGTTACTTGTTGGAATTGTTGGGGGCTGCTACATTAATATACATAGGCCCGTGCTTCTAAGAGGAGTGATTATTTTACATATGCTTGGAGGGAGGGGGGAAAGAGGAATTCGAATCTTAAAATCTCAACATAGACTCTCTTAACTCCCCCGACTCCCCCCAAAATACCCCAAAATCTTGAAATAGGGCTTACTGATATGTTTAAGTGGCTTGGATTTTGTTTGCTTAATTTCAAAATCTGAGATTGTGTGGAGTTTTCTTGTGTGAAATCCTTCATGACTGGTTTCCGTAAGTATTTTAGGAAAAAGAGACAGTCTGCTTTAGACATCTCGTCATGGCTTGATTCATTTTTAAATTAATGAAGGGCAAAATTTTCTCTCTACTTGCTGACATTGTTTCTTCAAACTAAAGCTTTTAGGAAAAGGGAATAATCTGAAAATTTGAAATGAAGTGTTTCCTAGGAATACCAAAGGTCTGTGGAGTGATACGTAATATAGAAGTTTACATGGTTACATTTACAACTTACAAGAACTCTGTCTTTTGAATATCAGCTTCCATACGCATGTTGTTTTTGCCTTTAGGTCAGATCATGAAAAGTTTCCGGCACTGTTGGTATGTTACACTTTGTCTATTTTAAGTGCTAAATGCCCCTCTGTAGATTTTATATGAGAAATGAATGATGCAGATTTACTAGGGACAAGCCTGCAATTACTGGAATGTGAACTGCCTTCTTACATTGCCAAGTACTCAGGAAAATTCTTTCTCCCCTTGAGAGATCTGATAGATTCTCCAATTTTGATTCCTGATAATTCCGGGAGCAGAGAATCACTGTCATTTAAGGAACCCTATTTTATTTGAAGCTCTGTTCCTTTATTTGCAAGAGTCAGTTCTTTTCTTCAACAGAGCCTTATCATACTCTATATGACTTTGGGTATTTTGAATGTATAAAGTGTATGTGGTTCTTAGGATTTTAGTAATACACTGGGTAATTTGAGTGGAAGTCGGCACTCAAAGTATTCTGGAATGAAATTATTCGGCATTTTATAGTTTACAGATGCTTTATTAGTGTGCTCACATATTCTGTTTCTTATACCTTTTTCTTTTCCTTAAAGATCTTCTGGGTTTTTCTAAGATTATTTGGTGCTTGAAACCTGTAATTATGATTTTAAATGAACCAGGGCTACTTCCAGTAGTTAGATCACAGAACGAAGAATTCAAAGTGCTTATTTTCATTTTATCTGCCCCGTTCCCAGAATGGAAGCAGTTACAGAAAAGTGGAACTATATGTAATTATATGATATTATGTATTATATAAGATTTTACACTCACCCACAATATGCTATATAGGTCAGGAAATGTCTTATTCATTGGGGAGGGCGTCAGGGGAAATAGGTGTATGTCTTCCTCCTCCCATGCCCCCACGCCCTGCTCACACAAATATGCGGCTTAGACTTGAGCAGATTATGGATTGTGTATATTTTAATTTTCTGCAAAACAGAAGCATAAAGGATGCTGTGTGAAGTACACCGTAGAGCTCCAGTTCGGAAGCTGTTATTGCAAAGCCTTATTAGCATTACTAGACATAATTAGGTTAAACTTACTTAACCTAAACTTGCCATTAACCTATTTTTCTGGATATAAATCATAGCCATAACTGATTTTAAAACACCAAGTATGTATACGATTCTTATCCGTGCTAACTACTAATAACAGTTATATTAGCTTAGTTCTTTATTTACAAAAACAACTTCTTAACTGTAAGATTTTCTCATGGTGCTTGAGGCTTGAAGAATGTAATGGTTCAAGGGGAAAATAAAAGCCAACCCAATAACACAGCACCAGGACTCTCTGTTATTTTACAATTGGATCATAGGGATACCTATGGTATTTGAAAACCTAATTATAGTTATACCTCATGGCATAATTATAAGCTCCTCTTCTTCCAGACACGAAAATTAAATGGTGAAATTTCTCTGCATATACACAGCACCAGTGTGGAACAAACCCTGCCATTTCCCTACATGAAAAATAAATGTAATTGGGCTAAGTTGACATTCTCTAGAGAGGACACAAAGACTAGGAGATGGCAAAGTTGTTTATTCCTCCCCCTCAGAAAACAAAGCATTATAATTGTCATTTAAACTAGAATGTCCAATGCCAGCGGCTGAGGCTTTCCTTGATGATAAAATATGGTCTATGTCGTGTTCTTCTGTGGAGAGAATTTGTGTTGACAGGTAAATATTACACATGGAAAACTTTACGCATTTGAATGTTTTAAAAATTTACACTCAGAAGTTTGGTCCTTGAGTAAAATATATTATTACTTTTTCATCTTTAAAACACCAAGGTGTTTCCCTTTATTTTCAAGTAGCAGTCAATACATTTAAATAATTTGAATTTAAAGCACTTTTAAATTCAAATTATTGACTGGTTTAGATCCTGACAGAGAAACTTGAGAGGAATAAAGGGTCATGGATTTGTCTGAGGAGAGATGAGTTCTCAAAACCTCAGGAATGAATTAAATACAATAGAAATCTATTTTGTTTTGGTGGTTTGGATTTGGCGTCCTTTGGAACAAAGTCACATGAATTCTATCAGTTTGTATTTTGATAATTAAATTAGATGGGACTGGTATTATCTTTTAGAGAGACTTGTTGAGGGCAGACTGAAGGGGATAAGCTCAGGTGAACATATGATTTGTATCCAATACACATTGCAAATTGGCTGGGTCTGCAAATTGGAGGTGAAACTAATGCAGCAGGTTTTGAACTCTTCCTCTGAGCTCAGTACTATGTCAGTGCTTTACTTACATCAAAACAACCCGATGAATTGGGTATTAAATATTATTACCTCTATTTTAAGATGGGTACCTTGAGGTTGGAGGGATTGGGCAGTTGGAAAGGGCACAAAGTCAGTCTCTAAATCCAGCCCTCCTGGTCCAGAGGCTCGGCCTTGTGATCCTAACTGGAGGATCACACTTCTCTGTACTTGAAAACTAACTTGATGTCCTAGGTACTAAACCTTTTTTAAAAATAATAAATAAAACGGGAAAGAAATAATGCATCACTTCACCACGAAGAGGTGATTATTGCTAAGTGTGGTGTGTTGGAGAGGAAAAACTTCTCCTCTAACCTCTTATGTTAAGTTCCTGTGGGCCTGCGAATTAAATTGACAAAATACAGAGTAGTAGCAGAAAAAATTTCTTTGCATGCCAGTAGCTCCCTAAATGGTTAAAGTTAGAGGCATATATACCTAGTAGGGAATAGGGAAGGGTGAGAGAAAGCCTCTGGGAAGAACAGCTGGGTTTATTTAGGGTAGAGGAAGGGGTTTCTAGAGATAAGAAAGTTTGTGATAATGTTTGTTCATATAGCTGTGAGTGGTTTTTTGGTCTTTCTGTCTTTTGCATGGTCATAAAACTCTCTGGAGAGGGGATTTATGGGAGATTTACTCTTGGTCTTCTTTCTGGGAGTAAAAGCCATCTAAAAAGGGAAATTATGGCAGCCTCATTTTCCAGAAGTTTTTGACTTTATTCCCATAGGGGAAACTCCAAGGAAGCTGCTTTTTGTATCTGTTGAATCCCAAATGTCTTTAGCTTAAAATACTCTTTATAACAACTTTGGGATTCTGGGTCTCTAAAGGTGTTTTAAACGTCCATTTTTAATTTATGGATAAAATATGCCATTTTCCTTGTCTTTAGATGGCTTTTCTTCTCTGTCAGAGGGAGATCACAAAATCTTTAAAATGACACAAAAGTCCTACATCCTCTCTCACCCCCAACTTCTCTGACCTCTCCTCCTGCTTCTCCCAACCTTGTTTATTACTTTGCTTCGGCAACAGCGCCTCCTTTCTGTTCCTCTGGTTCTCCAAGCACACCTCTGCCCCATGGCATTTGCGCTTACTGGTCCCTCTGCTTGGAATGCTTTCTGCCAGAGAGTGGCATGTCTCACCCATTTCCTTCACAGCTGTCCCTGACTAGCTTACATAAAATAGCCAGCCACCTCTGAGCTCCCTTTTTCCTTACTCTGCTTTGTTCTCTCTGTGCTATCACTGTCTCTCATATTTTTACTTGTTTATTTATTTGCTGTTCCTAGGCAGGGACTTTGTTTTGTTTATTGCTGTATCCCCAGCAACTAGATGAGTGTCTGGCACACAGGAGATGCTCCAAAAATATTTGTTAAAGAAAGAAATGAAATTGTGTGTGAACGTGCACACCCGTACAAGTGCCTTCGAGCACATACATGCATGATATTATACATGGTATTTTGCAGCCTGCTTAGCATTGTATAAGCACTAGTATTACAATGTATGGCTATTTTGTCATTTTTAAAATTATTAAGACTTTTGGTAAGGTAAATGGTTTTTTCTACTTCCTTGGTAAGAATTGTCGAGATTTCATTGGACCTACCTGATTTGTTAATTTCAGTTTGTTCTTTAAATGTTAGTTGGCTTTGATTTTATTTTTTTCCCTTCACCTGTAATTTACAGAACCGGTTATTGGCTAATCCTGTTGTGTAGCCCCTCCACCTTAAACGTCAGTGCTCCTTGTTCTCATTGCTACTAAGTCACTCTTTTTCAAAGTCGTGATTATGCCATGTTTTGAGATATATTAAAGGAAATGGGCTTTTTAGACTGCTGAAACTGGGTTTAATTCTGATTCTCCCACTTCCAGCTCTTGTGTTCTTGGGCAAGTCACTTCTGAGCTAAAGTTTTGTTGATTATAAAAATGGTCCTGATAATATTTGGCAGAATCATTGGCACAGGTTATTGAAATAACTGATGTAAAAGCAGTGCCAATTCATGATAATACCCTGAAAAATAACTGCCAGGTGGATTGGAAGACTGAGGTCCATATTTATTTCACCTTATCATATAAATGGATTTTTGTAGGCTTAATTCTAAAGATGTCCCCCCCAGGCTTCCTCTCTTCTGGTGGTTCAATCCAACACTAATCTAAGTACTGCTGTGAAGGAACTTTGCAGGTGGATTAAAGTTACTAATCGGCTGACCTTCAGCCAGGGCTAGTTTCCTGGGTTATCCAGGTGGGCCCTATGTAAGTAATTACATAGGCTTTGAAAAGCAGAAGGCTCAGAGACGAGGCAGAAGAGGAAGAGACTCCTGCAGAGTGAGAGGGACTCAACCCACCATTGCCTACTTTGAAGGGGCCATTAGCTGAGGAATGCAGGCGGTCCCTAGAAGTTGAGAACAGTCCCCACCCACAGCCCCCAAGGAAACAGGGACTTCAGTACTACAGACACATGGAACTAATTGTGCCAACACCTGGACTGAACTTGGAAGTGGGTTCAACTCCAGAGCCTCCAGGAGGGTACACAACCTTACATGATTATTTTCTGCTTTGTGAAACCTGGAGCGGAGAAACCAGCTGAGCCACGCCGTGCTGTGCCTGGACTTCTGACCCACAAAAACTGTGAGATAATAAAGGGGTGTTTTAAGCTGCTAAACTTTGCAGTCGGTAATTTATCGTGGCAGTGGTAGAAAACGAATGCTGTAAGTTTGAGAAATAAAATGGATGTTGGAAGGGTGTTTGGGCATAGCTGCTGTAAAAGGCATCTCCTCATCTTCACCCATAGTGGTTCAGAATCAACATTGCCTGATCGCATTCTCCTTTCTGGAAAGACTGGGAAACTTCTGTAGAATCAGTGAATGCGTGATTCTCCTTGATAGAGGGACACTAATGCGTTTAATGGCCAATTCTCCGTTGTCTGCAACTTTTCCGTCTCGGCACTTCCTCATGACAAATGTATTATCGTGGTTCCCCTTCTCCAGGACCAACCGGGGGTCTGAAAATATTAAACGTCAAATTCCAGAAATAAGCAATTCATAAATTTTAGATTACATACCACTCTGAGTAGTGTGATGAAATCACTTGCTGTCCCACCCAGGATTTGGGTTTTTTTGGTTTTTTTTTTCTAATAGTTACACATTTATGTTTCTTGTGTAAGAAGAAGAAACATAACTGGTACATCAGCGTTTGGCTGCGTGGATACTTGGCTCAGTGCAAGGCTAAAGTTGAAAGTAAGAAAAAAAAAATAGTACATTGACATAAATGAAATAACAGTGTATTAAAATAATTTACACTTCCACCCACTATTTATTAATAATAGACTCTCTGGAAGGACACCCAAGAAACTCTTAACGGTAAGTTGAGTCCAAGGAGAGTAACTGGGTGTCTGGGAAATAGGGAAGGGAAGGAGACTAAATTTTTAGGACAGGTCCTTTGTACCTTTTAAATTTTGTGCCATGAGCATGTATTATCTATGCAAAGAAAGAAAGGACATTGTTAGATTTCCTGTTTTCCCACACCTTTACAAAGATTGTGTATTACTACTCTTTGTAGTACTTGAAACAAAGGGCCTCATTTTAATTTACATTTCTTTGATTATTAGAAAGGTTGCTTTTAGCTTTCTTTTTTAAAAGTTTAATTTAAAAATAAAAGAAAAAAATTACAAGTACATTCTCATCATAAAAACAAATAACTTGGACATTGACAGTGAAGCTTAAATTCCCCCATCCCAGCTCCCTGGTGGCACCCCCACCTGTTACTGTCTCTCCCCGGAGTTGCCAGGGTGTCACTTGGGGCGTGACTTTATAGAGTTATTCTCTGCTTTTAACATGTCATGATGTGTTTGTGTTTTTAAAACATGAAGGGACTTAAAGAATATGCAGACCCAAGGGCTCAGGCCCTGGGCAAGCCTGCCATAAACACTGAGTTCTTTCCCGTTTTACATGTATTTGAAGTGTGTGACAGTGAGAACTTACTAAACTTTGAACTTTTAATCTCCCTTCTTCTTCAAAATTTGAGATAGTGTATACAGTCCTCTGCATATAAGAATAAAAAAATGAGTATTTATCTCCAAAATCACATTCAAGGATATTTGAAAGGAAGTCAAGTGTGTAGTTTAAAAATATTCTTCTTAAACATTCCCATGGCTCATTTCACAAAAATATAGTTCTCTGAACTTCTTTCTCATTATGATTTACCAAGTCTGGTCTTGTTTTCACTGTGGTTTTTTTTTTCTTTTCTTTTTATTAAAGAAAATATTCTAGTTGATTTCTAGAAGTTGAATAGCAGGGAGACAAAGGTGCCCTGAAGGTAAATTTTTGTACCACTGACTTTTTCCTGAATGTGCTAATTGTACTTTTACTTTCCTCCAAAAGTCTCACAATTCATCTTGCCCCTAGCCTTTGATGTGTATCTGTCATTTAATATTTTCATACAGATAATATTTTCAAGTTCCTGCCAGAAATATTCCAAGGAAACCCGTCTTATCTTGCCCTCGGGTCTCTCCCACCCCTTCCCTCCTCCTTCCTAGTCTGCACTTTGCTCTCATGCTGTCCCCCTGTCATTCTCTCAGGCCACCAGCCCCTCTGGCTCCCCGTCAGGGCCAGGTGCTGGCCAGTTGCCTCACTGCGGTCCTCACTAGCCCCCAGAACCCTCTGTCTTCCTGTCTTGTGCCCTGACTGTCCTGTGACCTCTGCTTCAGGCAAAATGACGAACCGCTGCTGTCTGTTCAGCAGGCTGATTAATACACTCGTCCTTTGATTTTTCATCTCGTGTTGACTTGCCAACCCGTTTCCCTCAAAGGCTCTTACACTGTTTTTTGCACAGTTTTCAAGTTTTAGTCTAGAGTCCCCACTTTCTAGGGATGACATCATTGCCTTGTTTCATTGCAAAGATTTGGGTCAGGAGTCACAAGTTGAAATGCCAACAGGGGCCATCGGAATTACTGAAATGAAAGAGGCAGTGGTCAGGGACTGTTGTCAACCTGGCCACATCCGAGGAGGGGGCAGCAGTGATTGTTGTCCTGGGGAGGCCCCTGCTTGGTATTGCTCCATCTTCTGTTTTCTGTAGAAAAATCAAATATCTGGTTTTCTGGGTGAAATCTCTACATGTTTAAGTCACGTTGTTGGAAACACTGTATAGGCTAACAAATCAGGTCTGGCAGCTAGTTGTCTTGATTCTGGAGCTTCACTTTCTGTTTTTAGCCCAACACCTTCTTCTATTATCATTTGTCACCATTTCCTTGTCTGCAGGGTCACTCATTTTCCTTTCTGTCTCAGGTGTTCACTTGTTTTGTCTCCACCTTTGATCTGCATAAAAACATTCAGAATGTCCCCATTCCTAAATAAATAACTAATAAATAACTAATAGCTATTTGTTCAGTGCCCTTGCCTGTGTCCCCAGTATCCATGTTTTCTCCATTCTTCTGGGTTTATTAAACAGGAGGTCTGCATTCATTGCCTTTATTTCTTCACTCCTTCCTTTGACCCTTACAATCTGTCTTTTGTCTTCGCGACTCCTCTGCAGCTCTGTCATTCTTTGGATCCTGTGATTGTACTAACCTGAATTTTCCTCTCTGAACTCTACTTCAGCTCAGCTTGCTACATCCTAAACATTTTGTTTCTCCAAGCTGTTCTCACTGGCCTTCTCCACGCTGCACTTTCCCTGTTGGTGCTGGTGGCCTACTGTGCGGGCTGCTGGTACATCAAATTCAACATGTTGAAACAGGATCCATTCTGTCACCCCTCTCCCAACCCCAGCTCCTCCAACTGACTTAGATTTCTCTTAACGACACCATTGTTTTTTCCAGACATTTGGGTTCAGAGCTTTGGAACCATCCTGAATTCTCTTTTACCTCTTCCACAATTTCTGTCACCAGCTGGTATTTTTTCTTTCCAAAATGCAGCGTGTCTCCCTTCGAAGGCCTTTGACTTCTGATTAGGATCTCCTGGCCTCTCTCAGGCATCCATGCCTCTCTCTGTAAACCCCAACTCTGCTCATGCCTCTCATTGGCTTAGAAAACCTCAGAAGCTCTCAGTTACTCAGATGTAGTCCAACCTTCTTACCACTGCTTGCGAAGTGTCTTCGGTGTCTAGCCCCTGTGAATCTTAGCCTGCTCTCACTGTCCCTACGCGTTTCCTACACCCAGCTGCCCAGAACTACTGAGCACCCTCCACACCTCCGCCCCTGTGCGCCTGTTGCCTGTCTGGAGTTCTCTTCTTGCTTCCTCCATCCCTTCCTCTAGCCTGTTGAAATTCTACACCTTGTTCAGACTTTCATCTTACGCATCTTTCCTTCTTAAATAGCCCCCGTAACTACCTTTAACTGTAAGTTATTTTCCCCACCTGGTTCTTCGTAGTAGTTCATCTGCCCACCTTATGTGACATCTGTCACTATATTGTGTTAGATTACATTGCAGATCAATAATACGCCTCTCTTCTCTCCTAATGAGCTACAAATGTTTTTTTCCCCCAGAAAGAGACCATGCCTTATTATTTTTCACTCCCTATAGCATGGAGCCCTGTGGTAGGTACTGAATACATATTCTAAATGAGAATTTTCATGTTATTAATAATTAAAACATGAGTCCATTGGATTCCACACTCCCTGCCCCCAAATCGAGCATATTAGAACTCATGAGGTTTTTTGTGCTACGTGCCAGGCTTGGCACGTGACAGGCACTTAGTCAAAGAAAAAAAACATCTTTGTCCTTCACTTGAATTCTTCTTCCACAGGGAAGATCAGCTCTCTGGTTATATTCAAGGACAGCTGATTGTGCCTGCTGTTTGAAAAACATGAAAGATATATTATCACACAGCAGGGGGAGTTTTTGTTCCAAAGTATCACTATAGATAGAAATTGGCGAAAACTCAAGTGAAGCAAAAGACTGTAGGGTAAAATTCCATTTAGAATAATCACTGAGGTTGGGGGTGGGGGAGTAAGAGGTAATGCCCCGAAGTGGAGCTTTAGTTTTGAGGAGGAGATTTTAGCTTTTAATTCAAGATAATAACTAAAAATGGACAATAAAACTTTTTTGGGGGTGAAGGAGGGCTTACCATGTGCCAACCTCTTTATATGCATGATCTCACTTAAGTCTCACACAGTAGGTGTGCAGTTATCTCCCTTCCATAGATAAGGACCCTGAAGCACAGAGATGTTAAGCAAGCTAGTTTAAGGCCACACAGCGAGGTAATAGTAGAGCTGGGATTCAGCCAAATGGGGAGCCCCAGAGCCCACCCTGCTAACCTCTCTGTACTAGAAAAGGGAGTTGAGGAGGGAAAGGAAGGATCAGTCTCAAAACAATTTGTTTCCTCTTCCTATGCCTATGATCTAAATACTACTTTGTAAGTCAGGAGCTCAACTTCTGTTCCTGCCCAAAGATAATTTTATGGCGCCTTTGCAAGTTGTCCCTGAGTTTGTCTCCCATATTTCTCAATGTCAGCAGAGCTGGAAATGTCAGCAGAATCAGAAACACACTGGTTTTGTTCCATCCATTATCTGTGTGTCCATCTTCTTACATCTGTCAGTAAAGGACAGAATATCAATAAGGAAAAATGACAACTCGAATTTTAAAGGTGAGCTGAAATATGCTAAACTGTGCCTGCAAACGCAGTTCGGACTGTGTGGGGTACTCTCAGGCCCAATAACCCGGTTTCTCAATAAATAACTAGCAAGAAGAAAGAAAAAGAATGAAGGGGAAACTTATACATTAAAACATCCTTTAAAGGTCTATCAACCAACTGCAACGGTGGATCCTGATAAGACCCTAATTTAAACAAATGGTTTTAAAAAAATGTAACTTTTATAAGATGATTGGAAATGTGATCACTGACTGGAAATGGGATGATACAGGCGTAGAAATCCCTCTTCCTAACAATAGGAATTATGGCTAATTTGGAGGAGTATGATTAGCAGTATCTCTTTTAGAGATATATGTGCTGAAATATTCATGGAAGAAACGATAGGGTTTGTTAGATTTGGTGCAAGATCATATTGAGGCATGTGTGGAGGGAGGACAGAAAGGATCAGGTTGGCATGGGTGGTGAGTGTCAGGGTGGGTAGTGTATGCATGGCATCCACTGTATTAATCTACTTTTGTTTGTATATCTTTGAAATTTTCCATAACGAAAATTTTTAGGAAAAAAGGGAGCTGGCAAATTAAGCTTACAATACTTTTTAAGTATTTTAAAATTTATGTTAAGTATTTTAAAGTCTGAGAGCGTTGTTTAGTCTCAGCGAGGTTTAATCCTGGCTCAGTATTCAGATCAAGTAGATGTAGTCAGGACACTGATTCAAACCCAAGATAAGTTCATATCCTTTTATCGTTATGGAGACATTCCAGACTTTAATTTTTTTTTTTAAAGAGACAGGGTCTTGCTATGTTGCCCAGGCTGGACTCAAACTCCTGGGCTCAAATGATCCTCTCATTTCAGCCTCCCAAGTAGCTGGGGTTACAGGTGTGAGCCACTCTGGCCAGATTTTTTTAATTTTTAAGGGCACTGGGAAAAGAATAAAATTTTCCTTTAACTGTTATTTCCTTTTAAGAGAAGACATTGAATAGATTCATAGTGGCCTCAAAAAGCCACAGCCCTTCTTGATGTCATGAAGAAGGGAGGGCCTTTAGGGTCTGATGGGAAAAAGAACTTACTGTTTCTGCTGGTCAGGGAGGCATGAAAATGTGGAAGCAGTAGTCTCAGAAGTTATTTTTTTCATATTTTCTGGGTCATAGGGAAGTTTTGTTCTTAGTCTCATAAAAGTACTGCTATATTCTTTTTTTTTTATTAGTTGAGTATTTAAAATCAAGTTTTATAGGGGAAAAATGCTCTTTTTCTAGTAATGTCTTGGTGCACTAAGTTGTTTAGGACAGTGTGCTTAATCCCTGATTTCTGTAGCATATTAGGCTGCCAATGCCTTTCTTTACCAAGCTCATCTCTTTCAGCTTCCAAAGGTGTCAGGATGAGGTGTGGAAGTAGAGGGACCTCGTTTTGCTCTGGAAGCAAGTGTGACACCAAGATGTTGTCACATCACTCACTGATGGCTGTGAGTGTGGTTGTCACTTAACGGTGCAGCCTTCCCTGGCCAGCCTTCTCCTTCCACCCTCTCCCAGACCTCTCCCAGCCTTCAGACCCTTCCTTCCTTCCTAAAATTCTTTAATGGCTTTGCTTCCATTGCCTGTATTTTCCCCCTCTGCACTTACAAAACCCCATCTTCTTGGTGACCACTTCTAGAAACGAATGCTCAACTGTGAATGAACGCAGGGCTTTTTGCTGAACTCTCCAGACCTGTTTTTCCAACTATATAGGATGCATTCCCTCTGTGGTTCCCTAGGCTTTTTGAATGCAAATGTGATCAGAATCTCCTCCCCACTTTTTATAATCTCTTCCGAATTCTCTGTCACCACGAGTCAAAAACCACAGACTCATAGAGTCAACCGTCGACTTCTGCTCTTTCGTGGCCCAACTGAATCTCCTGAGTGAGTTTCTCGGTCTTCCTCTCCCTGCATTCTCTCTGCTAGTTCATGCCTTCAGAGCCACAGTTGGATCCCAGCCTCCAAATTCATCCTCTCATATTGCCTCCAGAATGATCTTTTTGAAATTCAAATTTGATGATATTTTTCTCCTGCTTTAAAGTCTCCTGCAGGGAGGGGTCTCCAAACTTTTCATTACGGTGTTGCTGTGATGTGATTTGTGAGCATCTCCTTCAGTATATGTGTATTTATTATAAATAATATATATTGTATTAAATATTATAAACATATAAAAGTAGAAATTAAAAGGACATTACAATTGTTTTAAAATAATTTTATATTCATATGATACAAAAACCCATTAAATACTATTAAATACTCAATTTCAAAATTTTTGCTCTTTTTTTCTCTTCAATAATTTTAATGAGAGTAATGTGATTGCATAGGCTTCCTTATTTTTAAAAATCTATTTCCACTTTATGATACAGTAATTTTAAGGTCTTTATGAGGTCAATTTATTTAGCTATTATGTTTACATTGCTAATCATTGAAAAAGTTAATTTATAAGTATATGCAGATCCAAATGGGAGATATATAGTGTTCACTGCTTGCTTGTCTGAACCCACTTTACAAAGGTTTGGTTGAAATTAGCCAGTAAATTGTAATCTGATGTAGTATTTTAAATGGTTAAGAGTGGACCTTCTAGTGTGAAATGGTCTAGGTCAGAATCCTGTCTTAACTATTTACTAGACCGGATAATATGCTTAATCTCTGTGTGTGTCAGTTTCTATATCTCTGAAATGAGGTAGTAATAATAGTGTCTCCATCAGGAGATAGTGTTGAAGATTGAATGATGAGCACACACCGAACACTGAGCATGGTGTCTGACCCAAACGAAGCCCTCAATAAATGGTAGCCATTATTTTCTTCTTTAATGTTCATCACTTCTTTAAAAAAAGGATGAGAATATTGCAGCATTTTCATACTTTTAATAGGGCTTTAAAAGGCTAAAACTCTAAATTTTATAAATTTTAAGACTGGTTAGAAAATTCTGTGTTCACATTTTTAGAGAGATTTTTATGGATGTGACATTATTTGGAGAGGGAAAGATGGACATATTCTCAAACATCTCATTTCAAAATGCACACGTTTCTTTCAGAAAGCTTTCTCACCGTGACACTGTCATCTTAAGCAGGACCGCTGAATGGGTTGTGCAGTGTGAACAATGAGAGGTGTCAGCTTTGCCAATGTCTGGTGTACACATTATTGACGTTATGATTGTGGTTCCGTTAAGTCCGTTTTGTGGGAGTCAGTTTGGTTAAATTACAATGATAACATCACCATCCATCCACTTGCCTGGGAGTGTGTAAACTGTAACACCTTGCCGTTCCCCTGAGGAACAAGGGAGGACCCGCACTCCTTGCTGGGGAACTCCTGGCCTTTTCTCAGAGATTTCTTGTGTTCTGTGTGATCAGCTGGCATCTGGACCGAGAGAGGGTACGATTGGCAATCCATTCACAAATACTAATGACACTTGATTTTTCTTTCTTTGTTTCTCTTTTCTTATTTTCTAAATGGAAATAGAAGTCTGGTATTAACTTCCATGCAACAGACATAGTTAGCATGGCCAACCGTGCCTTCTGATCTGAGTGCTGAAGGTGTGATGTAATCCACACCCCTGCTTTTCTACCACTGCTCCCCTGTCTAGAAGTCTCCCCTCATCTCCACGTGCCCCTCCTCACCTCGCTTATTCCTGTGTTTGTCTGTAAATTTTGTGTAGCTACAGAGTGTAGGTATTTGGGATCCTGTTGCTTTCACTGAAAAGTTTATCAGACTACTTTGTTTCTCCGTGGTCTTCAGCATTATAACCTTGCTGGTTTTATTGGTTTGACTTCTTAAAATTAAACCATTCACCATCCCTCTAGTAATGAGTATTCAGATACTTTCAGTTACATATTTTTATTTAGGATTCTATAGCGAACACCTTTGTTCATTTTTTTTGGCTTTTTGCAAATTATTTCCTTAAGATAAATGCATTAGAGTGGAATTAGTAACTCTTACTACATAGTGCATTAAAACTTTCCTATGAAGGTTTTATGTTAAATACAGTGACACTAACAATGAATGACCAGCAGTTTTACCACGGCAAGCCACCAGTGTGTGTTAGGATTTTCTCTACGTTTTGGGTATGTAAAATGGTAATTCATGGCTGTTTAATAGGCATTTTTGGTTACAATTGCAAATGAAATTTTTCCCATGTTTTTATTTATACTTTTTTTTCTCCCATGAGACTGGGATTTAGAATTTTTTTCTTAAAAGTACGTATATTTAAATGAAATTGTATTTTATATAGTATATGGTATCTAGTAATCATTTCCTTTATCCAATATGGAATTCTGTTAGCTTCTCTAATAAAAAGATACCTGTGATATTCTGCCCATTTGTTGGATGAGCATACTTGAGGTTTAGAAGGCTAAGGAACTTGACTGGGATCACGTGGCTAGAAGTTGTGGGCTTGGGATGTTAAAACGCAGGCTGATTTATTCCAAATTCTGTACTCTTTGTTATTATACTCTGCCTCCTTTGACAGAAACAATGCATAATGTTTAAAGTTATAAAATTTAGATAATCAAAATGGAAAATAAAATTACATTTATCTGAAATTTTACCACTTAGAGATAAACACTGTCAATATGTTGGCCTATACTAGCATATCTCAGAGGGGGACAGAAGACCCACTGACTCTGGGAGTGGACGAGGTCTTTAAAAAACATGTGGACACCTCTCCCTTCATTTCCCCTCCCCCATCTCTCTCTAATTATAGATGTTACTGGTAATAGACTGGGCTCTGGGGTCAGTGATAAAGAGGAAGAGAAAGCATTGAAAACTATAGATGGTTATCCTTCCTGACTTTTTACCTTATGTGTATATATATTTTCAAAAAAAGGATCCTTTAATATGTTGTGAATGTCCTCATATCTCATGAGCTGTAGGTAACCCCTGTTAACCTTATTCTACCTAATATTTTGTCTAGTGGATGTGCCTCAGTATAATTATTGTTAGATACTTAGATTGTTTCCATTTTTTCTCATTATTCACAACACTGTTGTGAAAAATATATACATTCATCTTTGCTTATTTGTCCAATTATTTACTTGAAGCTTAATGTAGAATGCTGGGTCAAAGGTCGTCATATTTTTAGAGCTTTTGATAAGCATTGCCAATTGCCAGTGTACCCTCAGAGAAAGCATCTGCCATTTTGGCCCATGCTAAAGCGAGAAGGGACAGTGGAGGATGAGGAGAGAGTGAGCGAGCAAGCAAGCGTGTGCACAATTTCTTGATGAGGTGAGAAGTATAAAAAAGCCAGGGGGTTAGCCTGGGTTGGTATGGTTTTGAAAATGGAGTTGCCTTTCACTGTTAAAACCTTTCATAATAGAGTTGAGCTGTACCTTGTCCCTTCTAATTTTTTTTCCCCTCTTTTTGATGGCTGGATTATGTGCTAGTGAAGCGTTACATGTTTCACGCTATACCCTTTTTTAGAATTGCAGTGGATTTTCTCTGAGATTTAGAAAATTTACTGCTCATTGTATCTTTCTAGCTTTCACGGAGGCTGAAAATGAAATGATCAGGTATCTTAACTGCTGTTTTCTCAAAGCAGTATATTCTATTTCAGTTTAAATAAGTCTCTAAAACTTCAGGATCGTATGTTGGCAGGCAGGATTTTAGCAGGACCTATCTTGGGCAGAAAATCTCCAGCTTTGGACACAACTCTTGGGCACTTGTACATTGTAAATGCTACATTATTTTAAATGCCCCACTCTAAGCATATATATATATATATATATATATGCCATTCCTTATAATTTAGTAGCTTAACTCTTAGGAAGTGAGTGAGTGAACCCACCGATCTATTTCTTTTTTAAATACACATGATGCAGAGATGGTGGTTCTAGTCTGACCATGAAAATATGTCTATTCTATGTGGGACAATTTAAGGGAGAGAGTCCGTACTGTTCTTGCTGGGTCAGCAGTGATAGAGTCCATAATAGGCCAGCCTACTTCCCAGACCTATGATGACCTCACTGGGGTATGTTGGTTCATGGAGTTCTGCTGGCACGATAAAGTGTTATATACCACGGGGCTGAAGTCATTGTTTTTATTCAAACAATCACTATACAAATTTCACATTAGTTCAGAATGACCTTTTAGAATGCTTGTGGGATCAGAGTGGTTTGACTTCATATTTTCTGAGTGATATTTGCAATAACACATTAGTTAATGGTTTGGTAGAAGTACTTGATTCTATAAGATTTCTTGGCTTTGGGTGCCAGGATCTGGGGAGTAGTGCAATCATTTCTTCCACATTTTCAATAGAGATAGAACATGTTTCACAACATTTGTAGAATACTTTTCTCTTTGAGGACATGATGACTTACTCTAGTCAGCACTTTTTGATTTCTACCAAACTATCCTGATGCTTCAGGAAGTGTGCAAATAATGGGAACATCTACTCTAAGGTTGTTGCCCCAAGTGTAATTGAAATCCACTGTTTAAATATATTGTTATGTAAATTTACATTAGAGTCCATAATATTTTTATTTGAATTCTGAATACATTGTTATGTAAATTTTGCACTTTAGTCCATAATGTTTTCATATAAAATAAAGTTTTAAAGTATTTGCCACAAAGAAAAATTGGTATACTAGGATGCTGAACCATATTCGTTCCCTTACCCCCACTGCCAGGACACTGTCGCATGCAGCACATAACCATGCCTGTGTTTATTTTTACGTAAAACTTTATGGCAGACTTTAATCATTTCAGCCAATTCAGTCAGAACTTTCAAAGAACAACAACTTTTGAATTCCACAACTGCTCGGAATCTTTGAATTAGAATCCTTCTGTGGAAAATAAAAAATAATCTGCCAGGATTGGCAAAGAAAGCAAGCCATTACTAAACACTACAAATATGATTGTGAAGCAAAATGTTAGTTTAAAAACATGTGGGCCTTGTTTGCTGTAATATGTCAATAGGCATTGCAAATAGTAAAATTTTGAAGCTTGGAGGGAAGTTGACTATATTGAGTTTTATTTTGGCACAGAAAGTGGGTTCACTGAGGACTTCAGGACATTAAATTATCAGATTATTCATTTAGCTCATATTTATAGCACATAAATTTATAGCACATTTATAGTTGGTACTGTGGGGACAAAAACTGTACACTAAACACTTTAAAAGCGTGAGAGACAAATCCCAAGCCCTTCATCCATTCTCAGATTTGCAAATATAGTATAACATATAATTTCTTTAACTCTTTAATGTATATGTATTTTTTGGCTAAGGGCCACGACTTCCTTGTGCTACTTAACTTGATTTTCACTTTCATCACTTGCGCTGGCTGTTGGCTTTTTTTCTGACCATCCCACAAAGACACAAATTTTAAGTCTGCTCCTAAGAGTTACTGGATAGGCACAAAACAAAGCTGTCTTGGAACGCAGATGTTTGTTGGTTGGCTGGGCCCCACATAACTCAAGCTCCTGATTTGAATTTGCTTCTCAGCTAAATTAGCTCTACTCATCAGGGACCCTGAACCTAAAATTCACAAATGCCAAGGATCTATTTGAAAGAATCTATTATTTGGTAACAAAGTCTTATTGGGAAAGCAAGACTGACTTTTGGAATATTTAAACAGTGAAAATCAACATATGATTAAACGCCCAAATGGATGGGTGGTGGACATTGTAAATGGTTTTGGCACTGAGAGAAGCAGAAGACTGTATAAGGACGTACTATGAAAAGGCTTCTTGATTTGGGCAAGATTTAGAGCTGGCTAAATATGGTTTTGAGCATGACTAGGCCCAATTTCATTTATTTGATCTTAACTCCTACAAGCCCTATTCCAGCCAAAGGAGCCAGGATTTTGGACCCAGGTCTATCTGGCTCTGAAATCTGTGAAGTCAACCCTTCTATATGGTCACCCGTGCAGCTGTATAAACTCACCAACTCAGTCAGGTTTCTCCTTTCCTTGAGGTCCAAATCAGTGATGGTGTCTCTCTAAAGTCCTTCTAGACTTGTAGTCAGAGTCCTGTAGCACTCGAACCTTTAATATATAGATTTGTTTAGTTTTTTGTGTCTCTGTTTTCCTTGCTGCATTGTGAGGATCCTGTGGGCAGGAAATACAATTTTTACCCCATGATATTTAGCAGAGAGATTTGGCCTATCCATGGAATGCAATGTTAATAATAGAAAATAGGGCCTTTGACAAAGGGTATATGGCCTCAGAAGCAGGAATAAATATGATGCACTAAAGAAAAAGCCGGCCGTCCTGGGTGCATGAAAGACCAAAAATAGAGGGACATAATGTTGGAAAAGCAGGAAAAGGATAGGATGGGGAGGGTCTTCAATGTCAGCCTCGAGGGTTTGGACTTTACTATGCAGACACTGAAAACCAGTGAAAGACTAGCCTGATGAAAAAGAAGGTTAAGACCCGTCTCTCTCTGCACACGAATTGGTGATAAGTGATTTAGTAGTCTGTCTTCTCCCTATTTATTTGGAACCACATAAACCTATCTTTTAGTACGAAAGGGCACTGGGTCACGTTTAGGTGACACATTTCCTCCAGAAACCCAGAGAGCTTCAGAAAGTGGCAGGGATGACTCAGCAAGGGGACATCCTCCTGACCAGGTGGTGGCTGTGTCTCGATGCAGATCCTCCTACCAGCCTATGAAGAACAGTCTTTCCATAATTTCTGTTGGTGCTGGCTCAGCCTTTTCCCAGATGGCAACCTGGATAATAGAGGATAAGACTAGATGGGAACAAACTTGGAAGATTTAGGGTCTCTCTGATAAAACATTCATCCTGAAGACTTTCTGAAGGGCCTGAACTTCCTGGAGAGGCCTTACTTAGGAAAAGATAGACATTGGCAGTTAGCTTGATTATTTGATTACTTGTGATAAAAAAGAAAGAAAATCATTTTATAGTCTTTTATGGTCTCAGTACCCCAAGATTAGCTCTAATCTTAGAATCAGAAGGGTCTTAAAGTCTATGGAAGTCCATTTATATTCTTTTAGGTATCGTAACCTAAATTGTCCAGAGGTGTATTTTACTGGATTTAACCTTTTTGATATTTGCTTTTATTTTGTATAAGTTTTATACAATTACTATCAATATAGCATAGAGATTAAGAATATGAGCTCTTTGAGCTAGATTGCCTGGGTTCTGGTCCTGATTTCTCTACTGTTTAACTTTTGGCAAGGTATTTAACCTCCCTGCCTCAGTTTCCTCGTTTTTAAAATAAGGATAATAATTTACTTTCTTTCTAGGGTTTTTGTCAGAATTAAGTGAAAAAATTTATTGTTCATTTACTAAAAGTAAAGCCCTTAGAATAATGCCTGGTATATAAGTTCCTAATAAATATTAGCAAGTAGTATATCATAAATGAGAAAATTAAAGCAAAATTAAATATTAAGTGTCTTAGGTAGCTCTCCAGCAATATGACTCAACTAAGATTAGTGTTTCTTGTTTTAAAACAGTCTGCTGAAGTAGCTGTTTTTTTAAGACCCGGAGGTCAGCAAACTTTTTCTTAAAGGGTCAGACAATAAACATTTTATACTTTGTGGATCCTAAGGTCTGTGTTATTACTGCTCAAATCTGTAGTGTCTTGCAAAAATCTGTCACAGACAGAATGTAAAGGAATGGGCATGGCTGTGTTCCAATAAAATTTTATTTACAAAAACAGGTGGCAGGCCACATTTGGCCAGCTTACAGACCCCTGCTTTAGATGCTTAAGTCATATCTGAAAGGAGACTTTGGATTCCATTTAGTTTTTAAGCAAGAAATATGGCAATATGCATTATAATAAATAGTAACTTTGCTTCCTAATGATTATGTTTAACGTTACTCTCAGTTATGGTCATGCTTTAGAATATCAAAGGGATTTAGAAAATAAGCAATAGCAATAAATGCATTTTCCATCTCAAAGGGATATTAGAAGTCACTTATTTAATGGTTGGCACATTTTCTTGAAATTTGAAACCTAAGGTTGTGGGCAAGTTGTTAAGGGCTTGTTTTATTAAATGTATACAAGCATAGACTGTATTTTTTTTCCTTCTGTAATCTTCTGTACAGGACAGGTTTGTGAGTCAAATAAAAAACTATTTGTAATTATGCTTGTCATTACACTAAGGGTTTTTTCTCCTAGGAATGTTGTTTGCCTGGGTTTGGATTTTTTTTATGGCTTACTTTTCAGTTTGATACTGTGTTCTTGTTTTTAAATTTAACTTGTCAGTGAGCTGTTTTGTGCATGGCTGTGTTTGTTAGTTAGTATTTATAGCTTAAGTCTGTTTCTGAGGAAATGACTAAAAGTCTCTTGCATTCAATCAAAATTGTATAACAAAGAACATCTTTGACTTACTTAAACAAGGACTATGATGAAAACTCAAAAAATATAATGGTTTGTGTTTATAAATGTTTTTATGTATTCAGTCCTGGTTGGGCCAAAGAATTGGAGCTCTGTGCTGAGGGAGGGATTGAATATACTCAATGCCTCTTGGTTAACGTGAGTTTCCCTGGAGCAAGTTCGGTCAGTGCTTACTTTCTCCTAATGCTCCTTCTTCTTCTTTTTTTTTTTTTTTGCATTTTACATGTTGTTTTGAATTGGGCCTTATAGAATATATATTTCTTCTCTTTAAACTGTTCTACTAATTTTCTCTTTTCTCATTGCTACCTGAGAGCCCTGACACTAGATGAAGCATGTAAACCGTAACGTTGCCCATGTAATTTTCAGCAGAGGCTGTTGGGGATTGGACTGGGGCAGGGCCTGGGGAGAGAGTGAGTGGCAGAAGCCCACTGTGTCTTGCTCCCTGCTGGAGCACCCTCCCTCCCTCCGTCTGGAATATCCACGGGCTCTCCCACCCTAATCTCGCCCCCTTGCTGTTGGTTCAGTCCTCATGAAGTGTAGTGTCCTTCCTTCTGCTCATTGTTCCAGGGCAGGAGATGAAAGGGCTGAGTAGGGAGGAAGAGGAGGCCCAGCTCCGACCTAGGCTGACCTGTGCTCTAGTCCCCTGGCTGGTCGTACCTTCCCATGAAGGCCCTGTGACAGGTGCTGGTTGGATTTTGGTATATCATTAATTATTTAAAATTTGTCAGGATTGGTGTATATGTATGGACCATATATGAAGCCAGCTTTAAGAAGGTAGAATGGATGATTACCTGGTGTGATTTGATGGGCTGTTGAGAGATTCTGTGAAGACAGTCTACACCCCCCATTCATGCCTGAAGTTCCATTGTCAGTAATGCATTTTATTTCAGTGTTGAACATCTGCCTTTTCTGAAGCACTTTTAAAAAAAAAAAACATTAAAATATCCTCAGGAAGGATATGCATTAAGTTGTTTCAGCCTTGGATCTGATCCCATTGCTTCCCTGCTTGATTAAACATCTGGGGCTACTGAATCCTCAACAGGGCAGAGAGAGAAGCAAAGAGCCACAGTCTTACATCATGATTTTTGTCTAGGACCGGACCTGACTATATATGCATTTGAAAAACACGTGTGGCAATATCTCTTATATTTAACTTGGAGACACATTGTTTTCTCCTTTGGATATGGGTAGTTATGAATTATTTGAAGAGGGAGCATCTCAAAAGGAACTTTTACTGTTCTTAAATATTCTTTCACTTCCAAAATATTAATGTTATTACTGTATCACAGTGCAGATATATGTGTCCATATATACTAATGGGGATTTTTTTTTAAGTGTGAGTTATTTAAAAGAGATAAGGTAATCAGAAATGCAAGTCTAAAAAATAGTGCACATGTTTCTGCATATTATCTACAAACTTTTTTTGACAAATAATGAATTACAAGCATTTCCATTTTTTCCACTTTAACAACTGAATATTGTAAAACCGCAGTTCATTCATTTACTCAACATTCATTCATAGAGTACCTACCGTGTGCTACGTACGTACTTTGTGCTGTAAAAATTAATGGTGATGGTTTCAGCAGACAATTCATCTTAAAGGAATCTTTGAGTTGTCCAGTAACTGAGGAAGGAAGGAAAAGGAGGGGAGAAGGAAGAATGAGGAAGGATAAATGGAAGGAAGTCCTTAATTCATATTTTCTGGTTTTTAATGACACCCATGTTATCCAGTTTGATGTTCTTTGTCTATACAATAATTTACCATTTATAGTTTTTATTTTTTTCTGGTGTGTGTGCTATAATTTGAAATTAGTTCTCATTTGTAATTTATATATTTGTTTCTTTTCAGTATAAAAGAACTTGTATGGATCAGTTTGCTTAGTATAGTCAAGATTTGAAGAGCTAAAAAGATCAGTATCAAACCAGTTTTTTTGAAAACGTAAGTAAACTCAGTCCTTACCATCATTTATTTCTGACATTTTTAAAGCCTTTCTCTCTCAGTGTGTGAATGTTTTTCTAGTTGTCTACTCTGTAAGTCTACAAGAGTTCCTATCTTCTCCCTGCCTTTAAAAACTTTTTAATTATAAGAGTGATGTGCCTAGCTTAGGTGGTCGTAGGATTTGGACATGGGATCGCAGGCAATGAGCAAATCCTTAATTTGGCCCCGCGAAGGGAAACACAGAGCTGGTAGCGTAATCCCACCAGGCACAATCCTCTCAAGTCCTTCGATGCTGTACCTCACAGGCCATTTGTGTGCCTCATCTACACCAGCAAGAGTTATTGGTCAACCCGTTAATGACTCAGGGGGCTTAGAAAATGAGGTGGTGGTTTTCACAAGCCCCTGTACTCCCTTTCTCCCTATTCCTCTTGCTCGGTAATAACTGCTATTCATCAAGCTTCTACCAAGTGACAAGCATTTGATCAATTCAATATTCATTCTACAGAT
>CAUYRT010029664.1:0-15177 GCA_963574885.1 Lepilemur ruficaudatus
TTTGAGGTTGCTGTGAGCTAGGCTGACGCCACGGCACTATAGCCTGGGCAACAAAGTGAGACTCTGTCACAAAAAAAGTAAAAAAGAAAATTATATTACTTAGCTTTATTAATATCTCCCATGACTGCTACTGTACCTTATATAGTTTTGCATTGAATACTGAGCTTTTTACCAGATAGTTAAGAAAGGGAAGGTTAACTCAGGAGAAGAGTTAAATAGATGCTATGTACACAAAATGGCAATGCAGAAATTTAAAACATGGGAGGAACTGTCGATTAAATGATTATTTATCTTTCTTTTGGCAAAATATTCAGCTACAGTAAAAGAAAACTACAAGGGATTAATTAATAACAAATATTATTAATACTATGCTTGACTAAGAGATTATAATGTAGAATTAAACATTCTTCACCCCATCCGAAAGCTGATTTTTTGTGTAATACTTTTAATTTTACTAATATCTATCATGCTATGTAAAATTAATTCTAATTTAATTAGTTGTAGTATATGAATAAACTAAAATGTAAAATGTTACTTACTTTTAAAGCATAGTAAAAGATATTCTTACATCAGAAATCTCATGAAGCTTCTAAATATTTCATTTTATAGGGGCTGATATTTCTTGGACTATCCGTGACTGTATGCATTCTAAGAAAACATAAAGAAAGTGTATTTAAGACATACAGTCATGAGGTATGACCAGCGAGCAATGTGACTGATTTGTCAACAAGCATACTAAGAACTATACATCCAAATGAGCATTATATTTCCTAGCAGCCACTAGGGTGGATCAGACACATTCCATTGGTGTTGACATTGCTCAAAACATTTCTAACTTCTCCTTTAGAATTGCTCTCAGAAATAATTTATGAACCACACAAAACTCAGGCTCATTGCATTATAAATTGCACCTCATATAGCAGTAACTTGAGGCAAAGCAGAATCAAGAAAATATAATTTTCTCTTCTCTTTTGTTTATAAAAAGAAAATTAACTTTTAAATTATTTAGTGCTAAAATAAACTGCTTGTGTAACCTTATTATATAAATCTAGGAAGACAATTGCATAAAAATAATTAATCCTTCCTTTCTTGAATGGAAGCATAATATGGACTAATATCAGTGCAATTTTACTGGGAACTGTCTCACTCATCTAATCTAATCTTGGTCTCCTTTGTTCTCCCAGTGACCACTGGCAAACTCCATGGCATTTTATCATTCATCACTCTTCTTAACCTCTCTTTGGCATCTGACTTCTTAATTATTCTTTTTCCCTAAAGGCTGTGAACAGTGTTCTTAAAGGAAACTACACATCCCTCTGTATCCTTCATCTTTCTCTGGCTTACTGTGCTATGTCTTCCTCCCCCGTTCATGTCCCCTTTCTAGACTTAAAATGTAGGTGTTCCTCTACATTCAGCAGATACCACAGGATTTAAATATATGTTGTTAAACTAAATCTAGCAGGGTTACCTATCACCACCACTTAAAGAGCAAATTCACCTGCTCAACCTTCCTCCATTCCCTTCTACTTTCTAGTTACGTAAACCTAAGCCAGTTATTTGACCTTGGGTCTTAGTGTCTTCGCATGTAAAATGGGGATAAAAAATACTATCCATCCCATAGAATAATGAATAAAGAGATAATGATCGAGAAGTTTCTGATATGTATGATCAATGTATTTTAACTATTATTAAAGTGTTCAATTATTTTAAGTATGAAGATGGGGTCTCTTGCTCTGTTGCCCAGGCTGGAATGCAGTGGCACAATCATAGCTCACTGCAGCCTTGAACTCCTTGGCTCAGGTGAACCTCTCCTTCTGCCCCAGCCTCCCGAGGAGCAGAGGCTACAGGTACAAGCCACCATGTTCAGCTAGTTTTTAAAAATTATTTTAGAAATAGGGTCTCACCATATTGCCCAGGCTGGTCTCAAACTCCTGGCCTTACGTGATCCTCCTGTCTCAGTATTTTAACTATTATTGATTTTTTTTTTCAAATACTTCAGGACATTCTCACTTGGATGCCATACAATCAATTAAGCATTATTTTTTTAAAAATATGTGAACATTGTCTAGCACTTACATCAAAATAAATGATATGCTATTGCTTAGACTAAATTATGTAGTTAGTAGAATTAAATTCTTATTAATTTTTCTCCTACCTTTAGCAATGAAGTGTAAATAACAGTCACTTTATAAGCTAAGGGTGAGGCCTCATACAGATTTAAAAGCTCTTCCTTGTCTTTGAATAAGCTGTAAAAATGCTGTGGCCTCTGTCTGGCAGGAATGTTAGTCAAATTGTCTAAACATTCTGTGTATTTCTAAACTTTTCTTTTTCACATATTAACTTGCCTAACCCTGTTGGGGTTTTTTGTTTTGTTCTGTTTTTTATCACCTTGGTCGTGAGTGGGAACCCAGTCGCTCTGGCTATCGGGTTTGAACCTGTCACCTCGATCCTCCCTGCCCCGGCGCCATCCACGGCGCCACCCCACTGATGCTCACTGTCCCGTCCCTCTGCACTCGCCCTTGGCCAGTACTGTCCCCTCATGGTGGACCATTGTGCTATTATTTTTTAATTTCTTAAAATTTTTATTACAAATTCAAGGACAAAGATCCTTGTTACTGTTTAAATTGACTGCAGAGTTCTGTTCCCAAAAGCTCTAAAATGTGGTTTATAACTATAATTTTTGTCATTTACTTAATCCATAAACTAAAAATTAAAAACAATCTTCTATGATTCTGTCAATTCCTCTTTACTTTTTAAATTAGTTAATTAATTTTTAATTGATGAATAAAAATTATATATAACTGTAGAGTGCAATATGATCTTTAACTCTCCTACCTGGCTTTTTTCTCACAGTCTTCCAATTCATTCCACAAAAACACCCATTATGTCAGTTATCAATTTCATACTCTCTGATTAAAGTCGCGTATGCCGATACCACTCATCACGATTTCTTATACAATGTAAGCACTCAAAAGATTTGTACAGTGAATCTCATACCCCTGCACAGAAACCCCTGCTGGTTGCATGATGAATAGTGTTGTCCGTAATATCTTCCACAGTATTGCCTTAACTATGGTTTTGTGAATGTCAAATAAGGGGAGAGGAAACAAGACAAATAAATCTAAATAGACCCATGTAGGATGTGTACATTTCCTTTTCATTTCACAAAATAACTTTGTCGGATATGTGCTATCTCCATGTCAGTAGCAAAGAGACTCAAGTTAAGGTTACTGTCCAACAGGAAGAAGAGTCCACATTTACATATGAACTCATTGCTGTGATCTCAAAATTTATGCCTATTTTGTTACATTCCCATCTCCTTTTAAGCAGAGTTTTAAAAACAGGAGTTCCCTAAATATATTTGTTTTCTATTGCTGCTGTAGCAAACTATCACAAACTTAGCGGCTTAAAACAATGCAAATTTATTATCCTAGGGTGCAGAGAACCGGAAGTCCAAAATCAGTCTCCTTGGGCTAAAATCAAGGTATTGCCAGGGCTGGTTGCTTCGGGAGGCTCTGAGAAGAGAATCCGCTTCCTGCCTTTTTCAGCTGGGCTACCTGCATTCCTGGGTTCCTGCCCGCTCCTCCCCATGGCACTCCCACCTCCTCCTTTCATCCTCACCTATCCTAGTGCTGACTTCAAAGATCCTGCCTCCCTTCTTAAAGAGTCCCAGGTAATCATACTGGATCTACTAGGATAATCTAGGATAATCAACATCCCTTTTGTCAGGTACGGGAACATATTCACATTTTCCCGGCATTAGAATATGGACATCTTTGAGGGGAGAGGGACGTTGCTCAGCCTACCACGTCATACGTAAGCTCTGACCGTGCAGCCTGAGCCCCACTGGACTAACAGCTGCTGATGTTTAGATGCCCCAGCAATATCTACATACGGCAATCTTTTTTCAAGATGTACCGAACACTATGCCTAAGAATAAAGTTTACAGAAATAAGAATAAAGCCTAAGAATAAAGTTTATTTCCTCACCTGCTCATTGTATTATAAGCCTTCAGTTTGGTAAATAAAGTCCAATTCCTACTTTTTCCTGAACACTAAAAAGAGTCTTGAAAGGAATGTAGAGTGCACATTAGACAAATAATAATTGTCATTTATGTCAGAATTTATGAGAAGTTATCTTTATAATTCCATCAAACTAAAAATAGAAATTTCAATTTTGTTTTAATGTAGTAATAAAATAAGACCATTCCTGGCTCCTATTTCTTAAAGATTCTACATGGTTTTTACCAAGAGGGTCTTTAAATCTTGACAGTTTATTTTTTAAAATGTACTATTTTCAAGCATATACTATAAAGTTAGTACTTTATTATTCCCCTCACAAAACAAAAAGTCAAATATGTTTAATGATTCAGTTTTTGCATAGCAAGAACATTACTTCGTGGTGCTTGAATTAACAAAATGAATCGAGCTAATTGATGATTTCCCTTCTTAATGATACACTGACTTTTTGGGTCATCTCTTCTAGTTCTCAGCCGCATTAGTCCAGGGCCACTTACATAGTAGACATTTCTACAGATAAATGTAGACACTTTAATGCTAAGTCAGGAAGAAGTAGATTTTGTGCCTTCTTCTGACTCTTTTCTTTCTTCCACCCTGAAAATACTCAATCTTTCAGAAGTGTTTAATTGACATTGAGGGTCATAAATATATACTGATAGAATCTTACTACCAATGAACTTTATTACATTGAGATAAAAGTTTAACAAAGCATGGAATCATAAAACTTTCAATACAGTTAAAAATACAAATATGTGGCCTTTATTTTGGTAAATATATCAGCATTATTATCTTGAACATCAGCACTGCATAAAGAATATTGACATAAAATGCTATGAGATTCCTTGTTAAAAGTAAAAGAGAAGTACATGTTATTAAGCCAAAAAAAACTGCATAAATTTCAAGGAAAAGTATAACGTCTTGCACTAGAGCATTTTTAGCCCATGAATGAAATTTTTTAAATACTTAAACATACACACATGTTTAAGACAAGTGTGTTAAAAGTAGAGCCTTCCTCAGACTTTCTGAAAATCAAAGAGCAAAAGAAAACAAAATGATCTTTTAGGCAGATGAAAGACCTAATAATATAATGCTAATTATATTATTAAATATATATTTTTTAAATGTATATGCCATAATGTATATATTAATTTAACCTCAGGTAAACAATAGCTGTCTTGAAAACAGATCCACATGAACTTTGGGAAACAAACTTCCAAATGGAATTTATTTCAGTTATGCCACAGACTCAGAGAAATGTCACATTTATTCAATTATTTATTTCTGAGAAGTTTTAACTGTTTTGACCAATGAAAAGTTAACAACAAAATGAAAAAATCTGAGAATAGCATGATTTAAAGAATGCCAATTTGTAACCCAGGGGACAGGTATTTGCATACTAATTGTAATGTTCCTGCTGTCACATTACCTTCAGCTCGAAGATCAGTCAGAAACAGAAATTCAGCATCATCTGTGACAGTCAGACAGTGGAACGAAAAATGCCAGTGAAGTGAGTTGCTGTTTAAAGCTATTTTTACCTCAGAAGATGTACCAATGAAACACTTGAGTCTTCATTAGTCTAGATGCTTTGTTTCCTACATTTATGATATATATGCTAATATCTTTCTTTCTGATTTATTTTTTCTCCTTTCTCTACTGATTGCTTCTTTTGTAAAATGTCAATAATTTGTGTCTTACTTGTGCAATTAATTCTTTTTTTGTCTTTATTGAAGTGTAATTTACATATCATGTCTTTACTCCATTGCAATTAATTCTTTATGTGCTAATGCAAGGTTATGAAGTGGAGAAAGACCACTGAGCTCTCTTTATGTGATGTTTTTCAAAATTAGGAAGTGAGTTAGAGACATAACATACATACGATCCTTGCAAAAATTATCTTCACAATATTTATTGAAAAATTTTTACATGGATATTAAATGCTGGGTAAGGAAGCAGCTGTCACTTCCTGGAGCACATGGACTCCTTGCTTGAATTTTCCATTCTCCAGCACACTGCTAATTGAGTGTGAACAGCTAAGTTGTTGGATTCCACAGTTTTTAATGCAATACAACTGGTTCTAGCTGGCTCAATTAGCAAGATAACTGGTAGCTTTCACGCAGTTCCCATCTGGCCTGGCTCTTGTCCGGACGTATAATATGGGTACTGTTGGCCTTGATGGCACCCGATTAATGAAGGAAACAGAAAGAAAATCAGCCAAAACCCCATGAAATACTAAGTGCAATTTTGGCTCCAGATTCACAGTGAATTTTCATGGCAAATCATATACACACAAATAGTTATTTTGATTATGCATCACAATTTTACAGGAAAGAAACACACATGCAAATGAGAAGAGCCAGAAAAAACCTCTGTTTAAGTTTCCACTAAAATCCAAATTAAAGATGAAAAAAGAAATAAGGGAGTGTTTATTCAGGTGACACATGGCAAGTAGAGCCAACCAAGTCAGTACACTTGAATCAGTCACCCTCTTTTTCCTCAATATTTATTCAATAGATTACTTTCTTAATATTTATATAGTTGCATTATTAAAACAAAAAAACCCTATTTCTAATTCACATCTAACATAAGAAATGACCTATTATTATTTGATAATGTATGAACCTTAAGAATCTCTGTCTTACGTAAATTTTCTACTGAGTAGCAAGTTACCACAATTTAACTATTATTTCAAGGAAATATTTGTGTGAAGTGTGATAAAAGTCTATTCAAGAAAAATCATCTTCCAGATAGTTATTATAAATGTTCCAAAACATGAAAAAAATACAAGCATATATGCATTAACTCATTCATTTTAGTAAGAAGTGTGAAAAGGATTCGGGTTATAAGCAGATATACCTGTGTTTCAGTTCTAACTCTGCTCATTACTGTCTGTGGGATATTGCACTAGTTATTAATATCTCTGAGCCTCTTTACTCATTGATAATACAAGAATAAAATAGATTGTTATTTTCAAGAGTAAATAAGGTAAACTACATGACATGCCTTGGTATACATTGTACACATTCGATACATGCTTGGGCATCTTAGTCTGTTAAGAACATTGTCTTTCAGTTTATTCATAAATACCAATAATTTGCTCTTCCACCAAATTACAAAGCATTTTTTACAAATTTAAATGGCAACAAACAAGCATTATTCCTATTTTAGTTACATTTCACTTAATTTCTGAAAAGTAAATGCTACATTACCTCCAACCCTTTAAGCATATCAGATAGTCAAAATTGAACCTTCTGGGTGAGAATTAGGTTAGAAAATAGTGAGCTGAAGGCATTCCAGGCATTATCACACACCAGCAGGGATATTTCTTCAGAGAGTTGAAGGGCAATTTTTTCTCTTCACAACAATGTCAGCATTTTGCAGACCTTAATTAATACTAGAATATCCTAGTATCTCTAATTCTATTATCTAAAATATTCCATATGCATATCTATAAAATATCTGTAATATTTTAGTATCTCTCTATAGTTCAATAGTTCAAAACGTTAGGACTGTTTCTTTTATCCTTGGTTATACATGATCTCCCAGATTTTGCTTTCTTCTTTACGTTTTTATGGTTTTCCTACATTGAGGAGGACAATAAGAATGGCTACCATTTATCTGAACACCCATTCTACAAATACTCCTCTATGTTCAAAGAGCTCTTCATGGAATAGTCCTTTTGCTTTTGACTTAATCAAAATCTGGCTCTCTCTACAAGACATGACCTGTCCTGATGCCTTCCAGGATGCATCCCCCTGACATTGAGGTTCATGTGATCTGCTGCTCCCCAGGAGGGTTTTCACGTCGTTTCTCCCCTTTCCTTGCCCAGAACACCCTTTAAAGCTAATACAGTTCAGCTATCCCTTTCCATACTCCTTTAGCACTGTAATCTACCAGCATCTTAAAAGCCACAGTTCCTCTTCCACGGAAGGCTTTAATACCTGCTGTTATTTGGCATTTATTGATTACTTGTTAACATTTTCAATAAATATTTCTCTGACCAGACACACTTTTCTCAGTGCTAGAAAGTAACATTTAGTCCTGCCATCAGAGAACTCACATACTAACGGGGATGCAGACGTCCATCCGTGAATGGATTTGCCTAGGTTCTATTTCTCGGTGTTTTTCCTGAGTGGCTGCTCCCCATTCAAAATGGGTATTCTGTGTGGCCAGGGTGTTCTGTGTGCCCTCTCCATTAGCATATGTTCCACAGGGAATAAGGAGTTTTAATTTGAATATCCTGCTAACCACCAAATTCCAGTCTACAAATAGAAATATTTTTTAAATATGGGCATTTTACATGACCATATGTTAATGTCAGAATTCCTACAAGATCTAATATTTGAGTTTTATAAAAAATAAAACATAAGCTTATTCAGATAACAGGTTATACTGCACAAAAGCTTTTCAATGTAAAATCAAACCTAGGATCGATCCCATCCTCCATTTATAAAAGTTAGAAACTGAACAACAGCACAAATCTTTGAAAATGTCCTTTTGAATAAAGAACCACCATGTCAAAATGGTTTCCACAGTTGATTGGTGTCCCCAAGATTTAGTAAGTCAAGAGAGAAAGGGAAGTCAGTTGCCCACAACTGGGGAAGGAAACTTAAGATTGAAAATGTATGTAATGGAAGATAGCAAAATGAATTCCCAGTCACATAATCCCCTCCATGTGTCCTCGGCGAGAATAACCATCACCATCCAAAGATACAATGACAAGCACAATGACAGAAGGAAGCACAATCAATCCTAAGAAAAATTTTAAAAACTGTGGCAAATGACAGGAAGTAACAGAATATAAAAGTATAGAGATCCCTTCACACTAGCGTATTTAAGATTAGTCACTTTGACGTGCAAATGCAAAATTTTATAAGAATTACTAGATATGAGATTCTATTTTATTATTGGTCATTTAAATAGAAACCTTAAATCAGACCATCTCTTTCCATAAATAAGTCATTTGCACATCACAGCAACATAATCCAACATGTTTTTTTCTGGGCTGCAGATGCTCTCTATGGATGGGGGCTTCTTTCCTCGGGATCTTTGTTTGTTAAGAGGAGTAATGCATGATACATGTGTATCTCAGAAAGTTTATATCTTAAACTTGATTTATTATTTCTACATCACATCCCCAAAAGTATACCTTCTTCAGAAGACTTAAGTCTATAAATTTTTTGACTGCTTTGGAAAAGATATTACTCTATCTTGACAGATTCCTAGATTTAAATAAATCAGCACAGAACTAGAAGTATATCAGTCTAAGGAGAAATAAAGGCTGCCTCAGAGTGGGGTAAAGACTCCATGAAACACTAGGAACAAATGTTTTCAACATCATCACGTGTTAGAAATCCTTTGCACTTTTAAAATATTTTGAGATGCAAAATTTTGAATTAGATAATTGTTATACTGTGAAAATTTAGAAAATAGTAATTCACCACCATTGCTGTCATAATAACTTCTCAGGAATAGAGTAATGCCACATAAATTAGCAATTAATATGCTCATAGTTGAGAATAAATTCACTATTCCTCCACAGAACTAATCTCTCTCTTGTACTTTTGGTAGAATTTAAGAATTTGAAAATATTATTAATACTGTCAGCGAGATTAATAAATCATTTGCTGGTGTCAAAAAGCATCCCACTTCATGTTGCCATAGTTATAATCTGTGGAATAGCATTACACAATTTTTTGACCTTTTGCTGTTTAATTAACCATACAAAGCTCATTTGAACGATATAATTCACAATGCAAATATTACTACTGGTTATGGAAGAAAAAGATCACAATGCTATTGTCAAGGGTAGATGTTGTTTCTACAGGTCACCAACCGCAGAAACAATGGCATGGTCTGAAAATATGGACACACTTTTAGCCAATGAAGGTAAGATCCAACTAATAATAGGTTTAAAATATAATAACTAAATGTAAATAATTAAATCCTGAAAGTCACTGATATATTGTAAAATATGAGTTTGAGCAATGTTTGAAGTATAAGATTCCGAACAGTCATAAATTTATAAAGGCCCAAAGTATGAATGGGATTAGGTTGGGCCTAAAAGAAGATGTTTGTAGAAACTCCATACATTGAAACGAAAGAAAAATTCTAAAAAGCAAGTGATAAGTTTTCTATTTCCTTAAGTCACTGTAATTCGATATTTATCATGACTGCTTTTGGTACTAGTTGAAAGAAACATACAAACTGTCGAAAAAGTTGGAAATTTAATAAATCACTTGTTTTACATGTCTTGTAGGTTAAAATAAAATGTATTTTAAAGTCTTATTTCAACTGAGTTATTCTTATTTTTAGTGAATACCAAACATATTTAAATGTATATGTTTGTATGTTAATATATAATGTATTTATATTTAATAGAATGGTTCAATAATGTAGTTTTGGCCAATTATATAAAAAATATTCTAGTGTTTGATACAAAATAGTTATATACAAAATACTAATTTTCAAAGGTATCTAGAACTTCTGTTTGTGTTATAAATAATCTGCTTTGCAGTTTTGTCTCATCCAAGGGCAGCAAGCGACACAATAGAGACATATACAGAAGATGTTTACAATGTATTGTAAAAGTGTTTGTGCAAATCAAATGGCATTTCCATTTTAAATTCTTAGAGCAAAAAAATATATATTAGAACAGTTTAAAATATGATAAAGCTGAGTAAATTCTTCACAGCTATTTATGTTTAAAATTTGAATTAAATGAATTTAGTTACTCTAAACTTATTATTCTTAAATGACTAATTTCTAAAGCATAAACAAAGTAATCCACATAATTCCCAGAATCCAACTAAAGCCATATATTAAAGGAATCAAAAATACGGAATTGCATTTTTGAAAAGTGTTGAATGGTTTGTTTCTTTTTTCTTTAATTATAATTGGTGGGACAGACCAGGTTTGCTAAGAGCCTCATCAAATTATTTCTGTGGCTGTGACTCGGCAGGCTCCAGAAGAGAAGAGATCTACACAACCCAACCACAGAGGAGAGGGAGGGAGGGTGTTCAGACGAAGGCAAATTCTTTCATCTACATACCTCCCTGGGATTTTATATTTCATATATATTCATATATTTTATGTAAAGTATAAAATATTTCATAAAATAGAAAAGTCATAGATTCATCTGAACAACTGTTTGGTTTTGCTTTTTATAATACCAGAGAAATAGCAATAGAATGCGTGCTTCTTACTGCTTTAAACAGCTAAGCGGCACGCCAAATTACCTAATTGTTTTTATCTCTTTGAGAATATACTTTGCATGTACTGAGCATAGGCATTAGCATAGTTTTCACTGCCAGTGCTGACTTATTCCATTTAGTACGCCTGTGGGGTCTAACTAGTAGCTGTTCCGTCCTGTGGAGAGTGCCCTCAGATAATGATTTTAATTGCATGTAGCATATTATTGCAAAATCATTTGGCACCTTTTGAACATTCAAGCTGTATGTATATAATAGAAGCGTAGGCCAATAAAAGACAGTATGCAAGACAGAGATAACCAGCCCCAGTGTTAGTTGTTTAAATTGTTTATTTTGTCCAATTGTGTTTTAAACCAAGCTCTGAGCAGAGGAAAGAAGACATTGTTACTTGAGAGTAGCCCTTCATTAAAACTGGAGAGCAAGGGAAATTAATAATCGTTTCTTGATCCCTAACTTCTCATCTCTCTGGGATGCATGTAGATAGTCCTCATAGGGCGAAGCTCATAGGCTTTGATGATACACATATAAAATATTGTCAGGCATGAATCTACAATATTCTTTCAGTGTTATTAAACCATATTTTATTCTCTATATGAAATACATTTTAGAATGGATTCTGTTTAGACCTCTCAAATTCATCATTGTTTGGAGTGAATTCAGGAAAAATTTTAATTGAATATTACTAAAAGGATTTTTATAGCCTAAATTTATGTCACAGAAGCTTCTTGGATGTATTTTTAAATATAAGAAACATGTAGTTAATTGAATTTTTATATAGTGCTCACATATTAATGACATCTGCTCTCTCCAATCTTTCTACTGAGAATTTTAATTGGTACCTGATAATCTTTTGCAATGACCTGTTATTTTAACTTTATTTCATATAATTTTTTAAAAAAATTGTTAAATCTAATTTTAGTCCAGTGTTTTCAGACACTCTAATCCTGCTCCAGAAAGCCCTTTTATATTTTGTCTCACTAAATTTCGCTTTTGCTTTCTACCTACAGCAACCTATAAACAACTGACTTAGGCCCCTTTTCATTGACTTTTCACTTGTATTTTCTTTTTCTCTAGTCAATTTTTCCTATCCTCTGATTCCCTATAAACTTATTTTCCCCTACTTGGGAACTTTCTCAGCCTGCAGGAAGGGAGGAGCAGCTCTGAGCTCATGCACAGGGGGCCCTCGCGGCAGGTGGAGGAGGACACCCACACCGTTTTGGAAGGCAAATTCCTCTGAGTGGCAAAGCACTGATGCGTATTTTCCTCCTCAGAGAGATACACAGTCTTACCTACAAACAGATACTGCAGCAGAAGGGTGTAAACTATGAAATTGAATAACATACTGGTTTAGTCTGGTCCACAGACGGAGTCTGATAATGATCTTTCTAGCCTAATATCTAACGAGAGGCACATTCTCAGCCACACTCAGCCTTAAAAGAGTTAGCAAGAATTGCTTTCTCAAATGATCTCTGGGAATCCCAAAGACGAATATTTCAGGGCACAATTTGATGAAGAAAGAAGAAAAGGAAGGGTCTAAACAGGTAGTCACAAACTCAAATAACTATAGGAGCAAAGAATAAAGGTGTAAATTTGGCTGAAAGTAAGGTGGGGGGGGAGAGTGAGACCTTTAGAAATCATAAATTGCAAACCCTTCCTGTGGTTATTAAATTTTAAAAACTGCATATCATAGTTAAGCCAAAGAAAATGAGCCTGCAGGTAAGTGGGTCCATTTGCAGTCCCTGGTCTGAAGTTTCTGAGGACGTACATGCTCAGGAGAATACCTGGGAGCAGGAGGAAAACACCATGAACCACCAGGGAGAATGGGAGGCATCAGTATTTTGCTTAAAGCAACATTGGGTGAAATTCCACTTATTTGCCTATGGAATTAAAATTTCCTGTTGCCACATAAAGGGGAGAAACACACCAAATATCTTGCCAGTTACTTTCTTGGTTTAGAGATTAGATTTGGCCAGTACATTCACCTAAAACTAATGCCAGCCCTTCCTCCATGGCTTTAAGCCCAAACCAACACAATTTAATCCTTAGCATCAAATTTTGTTTCCTCAAGAACTCATAGCAACAAAGATATTCTTACTCTGAAGTTAGCGTAACATCATTAACTTGACCTGAACTCAATGCAATAGGTCTAAAAAGCAAAGTTCAGGGACTTTCCTATGAAGTAACTACCATCAACTCCTTCTCCTGAACATAACCCCTAGACTTCTCAGATCTAAGAAGAACAAAGTCCAGGTTTTCTTTGTCAATGGAACTAATTGTAGAAATATAGAGACAAATATTTTAAGTTTATGATTGCTGATCCAAAATAAGGTTTTCTAAAGTTAGAAACTGAAACATACAAATGTTATATTTAGAGAAGGATAAATATTTGTCACTGAATACTTAATAAATAGACATACTATACAATGTACTCATTTTGGTAGTATTACTGCTCTGATTGATATAAAACAAAAGTTGTTATATATTTTATAGAGGGTCTAGATGCTTTTCGAACATTTCTCAAATCTGAGTTTAGTGAAGAAAATGTTGAGTTCTGGCTTGCCTGTGAAGACTTCAAGAAAACGGAAAATGCAGAAAAAATTGTTTCCAAAGCCAAGATGATTTACTCAGAATTCATTGAAGCTGATGCACCTAAAGAGGTGAGTGAACTACTTTAGAATAGTGAAGACTCATCCCCAACAGATCTGCCCTCAGTTAGAAGGTGTTACATTCCTATGAAGGGTAATGAAATCGTCACTATGTGTTCAGATAGAAATATCAGTATGTGCCAATAGAAATGCCTTAAGATGGTCCTCTTGTCTTTCGTTCAGAAAATGTTTGTCAACACCTACTGTGGGAGAGATATGACCACTATTTCTGTCTCCTTGACAAACAATATTCAGGATCTTGAAAAACAGTGTCTAACATCTCAAATTAAACAGCTCTAATGTCAACTCTACAGACATTCTCCTTAAAAAATGCTGTTGAATTTCCAGTGCAGTTTTCTTTTTTCCTTTGTAAACCATGGAGTAAGACAAGGTCAATGAGGGATAGAATTCTTGAATATTTTTTAAAAAAATAATATGTGTGGAGGAAAAAACACCTGCTGACCACTAGTATAAATTATTCATTTTTAATATTTTAGAGGTCTTCTTTATGGCATGTAATAATGTCTTACTTTCCAAAAGGGGGTTTTGCTACCTTCATTTCTTTGATGGTGAAAATGAGCCAAAGATGCGAGGCCTCGTATCAAGGGACCAGAACCCACCTGCACTGCTTTAGAGTCAGGGAACCAGACAGGGCCTTAGGGAGAAACCTGCAATGACACTGATAATAGCCCCAAAAAGAGTTTTATGTGGGGAACATTTCATTTATATTTGGTTTAATTTCCAGAATCAAAACCATGATCATCTCCACATACTCTTAATTTTCACTATAAACTTTAAGCAATTTATATTTTAAAACTGCTTTGGATTCCTTGCTGAATATATCATATAAGGGATGAGTTTTAATGTATATAAGTAGCAAGGAAACAGGAAGCTCCATTAAACTACCAGTACCAAAAATAAACTACCAGTACTTGTCATCTTTCCTGCAGAGGTGAAATATTGATATTCTTATGGGTGACAGTTACTATTAATATATGTTCTGGCCGGGCGCGGTGGCTCACGCCTGTAATCCTAGCACTCTGGGAGGCCGAGGTGGGTGGATTGCTCAAGGTCAGGAGTTCGAAACCAGCCTGAGCAAGAGCGAGACCCCATCTCTACTAAAAATAGAAAGAAATTAATTGGCCAACTAAAAATATATATAAAAAAAAATTAGCTGGGCATGGTGGCACATGCCTGTAGTCCCAGCTACTCGGGAGGCTGAGGCAGAAGGATCGCTTGAGCCCAGGAGTTTGAGGTTGCTGTGAGCTAGGCTGACGCCACAGCACTCTAGCCCGGGCAACAAAG
>CAUYRT010029666.1:0-20408 GCA_963574885.1 Lepilemur ruficaudatus
GGGTCTCAATAGGGGAAAGGAATTCCTCTAAAACTGATTTATGTGATTAACTGTACATCTTGGTAAATTCACTAAAAATCATTTAATTGTACACTTAAAATGGAGTAAAGGCATGATATGTAAAGTATACTTCAATAAAGAATTTTTTAAAAGTCCAATTTAGTGCCTTTAACACCGATTGGAACAGTTGGCATTACTGAGTGCTCCCAGGGAGGAGGACAAAAGGAAGAGAACAGTCATTTCATGTCCTTTGAGAACTATCCTTGGTTCTAATAGTCTCCTTTAATTTTTCAATAGAAAAGAGCAAGTAATTATTAAAATTAGGTAAGCTACCCATTCTATTTCTGGATGCAAATGAGGTCACTCTTTAAATAATAGTATCTAATATTGCTTGAGTCTTAATATCACCTTAAATTACTGAGTAGGTATCATGTGTCAAACACTAACCTATGCATGTTTCACCAACCATCTCATTTATTCTGCATAAAAAACCTGAAATCTAGGCAATCTTATTATCCTCTTTTTACTAATGAAGAAATTAAGGTGTAAAAAGGTTCATTAGCTGTAGCTAACACGGAGCCAGGATTTAACCCAAGCTGTCTATATCTAAAGCCCACTCTACTATTAGATATAGTACTGCAGTTTATTTTCATTCTTTTATGTCATGATAAGCTGGTGTTAACAGGAGTCCACACACAGAACCCTGTGATTTGTAAAGTCTTCCAATAAAATATAATTTAAATTCACAACAAATAAATACAATTTAAGGATAATATAAGGAAAAAGTACAAAATATTATCTTTTCTGGAGGAAATTCTACAATGTGAATATTTTAAAAACACCTGTTTTCCTAGGCTTTCTAGAATTTTTTATGGTTTCAGATATTATATTTAAATCTTTAATCTGTTTGAGTTAATTTTTATATGTGGTCAGAAATAAGGATCCAGTTTCATTTTTCTGCATATTGAGATCCAATTTTCCCAGCATCATTTATTGAATAGGGCATTCTTTCCCCAGTGTATGTTTTTGTCTTCTTTGTCAAAGATCAGTTGGTTGTAGGCTTATGGCTTTATTTCTGAGTTCTCTGTTCTGTTCCATTGATCTATGTGTCTACTTTCATATCAATGCCATGCTGTTTTGATTACTATAGCTTTGTATAATATAATCTGAATTCAAATAATGTGATGTCTCTAGTTTTATTCTTTTTTCTTAGTATTGTTTTGGCTATTCTGGTCTCCTTTTTGGCTCCATATGAATTTTAGGATTTTTTTTTTCTAATGCTGTGAAAAATAGCATCAGTATTTTGTTAGGAATTGAATTGAATTTGTAGATTTTTTGGAGGCACTATGGACATTTTAACAACATTGATTAGTCCAATTCATGAGCAGATGTTACCCCAAAGCAAATGCAACAACAAAAATTAACACATGAAGCTTAAGTAAAGCTTCTGCACAGTGAAATAAATAATGAGCAGAGTAAATAAAAAATACATAGAGTGGGAGAAAATATTCACAAGCTATGCTTCTGACAAAGGCCTAATATCTAGAATCTACAGAGAACTCAAACAACTCAGAAAAAAATAACCCTATTAAAAAGTGGGCAAATAATATAAACAGACGTTTTTCAAAAGAAGACATACAAATGGCTAAGAACCATGAAAAATATTAACATAATTAATCTTCAGAGAAATGCAAATTAAAACCACAATGAAATATCCTCTGACCTCAGTCAGAATGGCCCTTTTTAAAATTAAAAACACAATAGATGTTAGCACAGATACGGTAAAAAGGGAGTGCTTACACACTTTTGATGGGAATGTAAATTAGTACAACCTTTATGGAAAATAATAGAGATTTCTCAAAGAACTAAAAGTAGATCTGTCATTTGATCCAGCAATCCCACTACTGTGTGTCTACCAAAAAGAAAAGAAGTTATTATATCAAGAAGAAGCCTTCACTGGTATATTTATTGCAGCACAATTCAGAAAACTAAAGATATGAAATCAACCTAAGTATCCACCAACTGATGAGAGGATAAAGAAACTGTGATATACACACACAGGTACACACACACTCACACCATGAAATACTACTCAGCTATAAAAAGGAATGTAATAATGTCTTTTACAGCAACTTGGATGGACCTGGAGGCCATTATCCTAAGTGAAGTAATTCAGAAATGGAGAATAAAATACCACATATTCTCACTTATAAGTGTAAGATAAACTGTGATAAGCATGCTCATACAGATTGGAATAATAGACATTAAAAACTCCGACAGTGGGAGGGAGACAGGAGGTGAAGGATGAAAATTACCTATTGGGTACAATGTGCACTATTTGGGTGATGGGTACACTAAAAGCTCAGACCTCACCACTATGCAATATATTCATGTAACAAAATTGCACTTGTACCCCCAAACATATTGAATATTAAAATTTAAAAAAAACACTCATTTTAAGCACGTGGTTTGATATTATTTCAATGAATGAGTGATTTTTAAGTGGTTATGTCAGTTATTAAAATAGTTTTATAATGAAATAAAGTTTCTAATACCTGGACTCTGATTATGTCCATCAAATATAAGCTATGAATTACATTTGGCTGTTAATATATATGTACAGCTTGTGCATAGTATAAGGCCTTTTGTACTACGGAGCTTTTAGCCTTATGACTAAAAGTCTGCATCCATCCTAGGAAAGTGCCTTTTGGTTTGTGCAAGAGTACTAGTTGGCTAATAGCATCCTGAAGTCACAGAAAGGCAACCCTGGCTGAGTTGCAACATGTAGAGACAGTGGTGATAATCAAGGAAGCTCTCCAGTCAGCCATTTGGTGGGCAAGTTTCATGTATGTGACCAGCGTCAAAAAGATTAGGTTAGTAAAGTTAGAGAGAAAAGAGTCAAATTGAAGCAGGGCACTCATAAAATTAGATTCAGAGTCAAACTTAAACTGCATCTTTCCTTATGTTCAGTGTTTATTTACCATAAAGCTTGCATTGTTGAAACAACCTTCTCAGAACCCAGCTCGAGCCATGTATTGCCAAAGTTTCCTTGTTAGTACAATTTTCCAATGACTTTGTTCAAGAAATTCTGTTTCCCAATGTGTAATATTTTCTAACATTACTTGGAAACACAGTGCTAAAAAAGAAGGCACAACTCATCATACATATTTTTCTACTTATTATACCATTAAGATTAAATTCTTAAATATTACAAGGTATTTATTTATCAAACCATCTGAGCTTCCTCAAATCAGATGATTTTAGGTAAAAGAAAAAAGTACTAGACAAAGAAACAAATATACTAATCCTCTATAATTACATTCACTCTACACGTTCATATTTAAATAAACACACAAAAACCATATAGAAAGAATGCATATAGGAACCATCAATAATATAGAAAAATATTGTACTGCAGTGTGCAGCAGGTAAAATTACTCAAACAGCTTTGAACTATTTAATTAACCTGTTTAAAAGTAAAGAGTACTCCTTAAATTAAATAGTAATAATTGTCAGAGAACTTCCAAGAGGATCTTACTTTGGAAATGTTCACAAGATAAATGATTGCCTGTTCATTGATTTTTTTAAATTGTTATTAAAGCCCAATATATTTTAGCTCCAAAACACACACTTCACCAATTACCAGTAGTTTCATGGAGAATCAGATCTTGTAAGAAGTAAAGTACATCATATTTGTGCTTTAGTTCTAGCAATAATGCCATATATACAATTCTCATTTTATCTCATTATAAAACTGTCTTTGTTTCTTTAATGAAATTGATGTAAGGAAGAACATTTTTCTTCCCCTAAGGAAGAACATTTTTCCTCTATATTATTCATATTTTCTTTTCCCTGTAAAGAGAGAAGCCCCAGAGTTTTGGAGATATTTGTGCGTGTGTGTATTTATATTTTTATGTTTACCTTAATTATAATTTATAGATTCAATCCCAGCTGTGGCCCACCTGAAATTGAAGCAATGTGTGATTTTGTTAGATTCTAATTGGCGTTTCTGTATTACTTCCATGTAAAGCTTAGTATCAACACACCTGGCTCCCCATGGACACTTTTAGTTAAATAAATTAGCAGATAGAAATCATTATGTAGAGTCTATGTCAAATATTTTATTTCTCATTTTATTTCTAAAGAGTCGTATGATTTTATAAGCTTCAAAAGGAGCTTTTTATACTGACCTCTATATAAACTTCAATAAAGCCTGGATTTCCTTGACTCAGAGAATGGGAAGTGTGTATAATCAAAGATAAAATGTCTTGTTAACCTTTTAACAATTGAAATATTATGTATTTTCAAAAAAGAAATTAATTTTCAGCTATATAATACTTGTAATATTCATTAAGAGATTAACTGTATATTCTTTTTAAAATGATAAATCCATAATAATATTTATGCAGTGCTTGCAATTGGCCCAGTCCTCTTCTGTGGTTTTTATACTTTAAGTCATTTCTTCCTCATAGCAATCTCATGAGGTAGCATTATTTTTTAATCATAGTTGTTGTTCAGTGGAAGAAGAAACTGAGGCATAGATAGGTTAAATGACTTTTCAAAAGTAACACAAATAGTGAAGGATCGAATTGGGCTTAGACGGCCAGCCAGTTGGGTCTGGAAAAGAAACCCTTACTCACTCTACCTTTGCAACCTCTCTTAAGGCAGAAGACATTTTTTCAACAAAGTTTTGAGAGTCAAATCCTCATATTTATAGGTTTGGTAACCATGGATAATAATGACATAGAGTCTTTGTTCCAAAATGTAGACACCGAATGTGCAAAAGTAGAAAAAAAGAACAAAACATAAATTATTTATTTATGTACCATTCAACATTTATTAAACAAATCTGACAAATGAGAGTGACTAAAGGCTGGTGGGGAGAGACAGAAAGTGTTCTATCAGTCAATCTATAGTAAGTGCAGCGTAGAAAACAAACATAAGAAGGAGAGTCTTTATGGGCCGGATAGTGCAAAATGGCTGTTGCTCAGAGAACTTTCTGACACTGTGCCCCTAAGACTAGACCTGAGAAAGAGCAAAGCACCCTGCCATAAGTAGGGCATATGTTTGGTGCACCTGAGGGGCAGCAGGTCTGGCGTGCGCTGGGGAGGAGATGTGTGATGGGATTGAGGTCAGAGCTAAGACATGGGCCAGATCACCTGGGACTTGCAGGGTTTGACTAAGAGGAAAGGCAAGCTAAGAAGGGACAGCCTCAGCTTCATGTTTTAAAATGATGACTCTGGTCACTGAGCACGTAATGGGTGGGGCTGAGGGAAGAGCAATGGAGGCCAGAGCAGGAGAGGCAGGCTGGGAGCCAGCACCGAGGGGGAGAAGCCTGTGGAGCCAGGGCACACTGGGGTATACAACAAGACATCTCCACGGCACTTGGCAGTTTGCAAAGCACTTTCACATCCTGCACAGCCGGCAGCTGAGCTGTGAGAAGAAAAGTCTCATTACCAGGAGCAATTCCATCTTTAAAAGTGCCAAACAGGCAAGGCTTGGTGATTGAGGCCTGCAATCCCAGAGTTTTGGAAGGCCGAGGTGGGAGAATCACTTGAAGCCAGGAGTTCAAGACCAGCCTGGGCAATATAGTGAGATTACGTCTCTACAAAATAATAATAATAATAATAATTAGCTGAGTGTGATGGCATGTGCGTGTAGTCCCAGCTACTTAGGAGGCTGAGGTGGAAGGATTGCTTGAACCCAGGAGTTTGAGGCTACCATGCTACGGTGAGCTATGATCATGCCACTGTAATCCAGCCTGGAAGAGAGAGAGAAACTCTGTCTCTTAAAAAAAGGAAAAAAAAAAGTGCCAAACAAAATACTAAATAAGTCTGATTCAATTCAAATACTACCCAAATATGAAGAGCAAACCTTGCCTGCATTCACCACAACAGCCAGCTGGAGTAGCAATGTAAGGCAGTAGAGGTACCACTGTTTCTCAAGGCTCAATCTCTGGAATCAGAGGTCAGAGCCCAGGGAAAATGATACATACATATTGATCACACTTGGCGTTTCTCATTGTAGACAGCAGATTCATTGTTCTGTGACTTCTGGAGCATGTGAAGGAGATGGAGACTCCTAAGTTTCCTGCTAGACAAAAATATAGATGGGGATGTGTAGCCTGCACTTTCATAGAGAAGAGAAAGGACAAAATCAGTGAGTGTGTTTTGCCAACACATGGATTTGTTTTTCCCTTGTAAACCCAACCTGCCCTTGAAATATCTCTCTCCATAGCCTCCTTGTTCTTTGATTTCTGGCAATAACTAGTTCCAATATATTAATTTTTTTTTCTAGTGTAAACAAGGACACGTGGTAGGTCCTAGCAGTGGAAAATATAATGGTGATAAAGCCCTATCCTCAAGAAGGTTAGAGACTCTTGCATGGTAGATGGAAATATGTATAAAGAGAGCTCTGACCAAGCAAAAAGTATAAGAAAAGTGCCTACAAATTGCCATCAATAGTCAAAGCAAGAAAAACTCAGCTGTAAAAAAAAAATCATGAAATGGTTTAAAACAAAAAAACGTCCTTAAAGAATAGACAGGAGGATTTCAGCAGCTGGTTGGAGAACCCAGATGATGTAGGTAATGAGAACATTAACTTTGCTCCTCTCATGCAATTCTTCTGATATGGAATTTGTCTTTGGATTAATCATGTTAAGATGTACAGAAATAGTTGCTTATCACATCTATGCCTAATTATGCATATTTACCATATTTGCTGGCTCTCAACTACCAAAAACAGCATGTTCCAGACTCATCAAGAAAATACGAAGATCAGTCCTCTTCCCTCTTATGTGCATAGTGTTTCGAACTTTCCCTGATTCTCCAATGTCTCTTTCTTCTCAAATGCCACTCTATCTATAAACATCACTTTTATTTCCTCATGTATAATCTAGTCCTTCTTTTGTGGATGCACAAACCTCAGTTGAAGTGTTATTTAAATTTGTCTAATGACAGAGTTCTTATACCAGATTGCAAGCTACTAGTTCCTGTGTCTACTATAGGACCTATCATCAAACCATTCACAAAATTCTTTCTTGATAGATGTCTGTTAAGTCAGATAATGTAAAAACAGTGCATAACTCACTGTGCGTCACAGCGAAAACCCTGGGTAAGTGATACCTGTTATTATTGAATGAATTGACGGTTGGCTGGATAAATCTACTGTTGACAAAATGCTTTTCATGTATATTGAATAAAATGAGAATCTCTGCCTTGATCAGCAGTAATCTGCAAAAGAAATGTGCAATAAAGAAGAAGGGCCTTTGCCTTCAAGATTGCTAGGGAGGGGCTTGTCACTGCAAGAGAAGCAGAAAAGGGAAAAAACCTTTTTGGCAGAGTCACTGCCCAGAGAATGAATCTGGAAGGCTGGATATAAAAAGTCCTGGGCAGTGGCTGGCACAAAAATGGTCATAGGTAAATTCCTGTCAATTAAATTATTCTCCACAATTAGAAGAGATTAATTACAATTCATAGATTCATGAGATTTTCCTGAGTGGGGAAAACCACGTAAGTGTTTGAAAATCAGAGAAAGAAAGAGTCCTCCGTCTTAAACATGGGGGCTGCAAGCGAGCAGGTCTTTCTTAGAGTACGGGTGAAATCAGTGCAGAGCTGACATAGGAGGAGCAAGACTCAGGCAGCCAGGTGGATTATGCCCGCGACAGGCATCCGTACTTTCACTATCTTTGTACTTGAATTTGGTCATTTGCTTGCAGTTATTCCACTATGATTCTGATATTGTAATAATTTACTGAACTCTATCTTAGTGTTCACTTAAGCAGCATAGTATGGAAAGTTAATTGAGGAAACCCTTAGGGGCAGGTCTGTGTTCTCAACGTGATAGCTGCTGTTAGAGGAACGTCCTAGTGGAACCGACGGCGTTTGCTCATTTTGAGTGAGGAATGTTTCATTTTGTTTTGTTTTTGAAGAAATGGTGTAGTTGGCCAAATAATGTCTCTTCAATGATAGCCGCTTCCGAATCCCTGGAACCTATGCATGTTCCCTTACATGAGAATAGAGACTTTGCAGAAGTGATTAAGCTAAAGCTCTTGAGCTGGTGACATCATCCTGGGTCATCTCCAGGTGAGCCCAAATGTAGTGCCAAGGGTCCTTATAAGGGAGAGGCCAGCGTATTAGAGAAGGAAGTAAGAGATGTGAGAACAGAGCCCTGAGATTGGAGGGATTGGAAAGAGTGCCAGAGGCCTGGGAATGCAGGTGGCATTTAGAAATTATAAAAGCCAATGAAACGGATTCTCCTGTAAAGGCTCCAGAAGGAACCAGCCCTGCAACACCTTAGCTTTAGCCCAGAAAGATTGTTTTCAGACTTCTTGTCTTCAGAACAGGAGAAAAAAAATATATATATGTATATATATATATGTTTTAACACAAATAGCAAGTTTGTGGTGATTTGTTACAGCAGCTACAGTAAGCTGATACAAGTGGGAAAGGAATGAATCACAACAGATGTAATTCTAGAGTCCCAAAGAGGAAGATGAGGAGCTTAAGGACCCTGCACAACCAATCTAGGTGGTGTGTTATTGAAGAAAGTCATTGGCCTGCGTGGAACAGCCTCATGATTTTCTCTGTAACTGGAAAAGACATGATCTAGGTAAGGAGAAGATAAGATTGTGCGTTTCCTATTGTGCGTTTCCATGATTTTGGAATTTGTGTTCCAAATAATCAAGTTAAAATGCACAGAAATAGTACCTTAACATAACTACATTTATTTACACATATCTTACCAAAGAGGTACAAACATGTGTGAAGGGTGTCAGAGCAAATGTTTCTCCTCCGTTTAGTTCTGTTTAAGCCGGCCCTGCAGGTGTTACTTCAACAGAGAGAACAGGTGTGTTCTGTGCTCCAGCAATTCTATTGGAATGTCCTGCTACCACCTTGAATTCCGTAGTTTTATTACTGTGCTGCGAAACTATGACCTTGACATACATTTAGGGATGGGGTGGTCACAGTGTTTGCTTCACTGTCCAATCAGGTTTGGCCTCATCCTTCAATAAACAGTAGCTGCTTACTGCCTTCCACAGAGGGCCACTGTGCTAGGTTCAGGTATAAGACTCAGTCCCCATGATTAAGGGTCTTGATGACTAGTGGGGAAAAAGAATAAGTATACAGAAATATTAAAATAAGAATGCCGGGTGTTCTAGGGGCATGTAATCCAGCATGAGGACACAGGGAAGACTTAAATTAGACATACCCATATATTTACTGGAGGGGAAAGGAGTAAGTTTGAAAAGAATATGCAAATACAAGTGACAAAAATACTCAATCCTCCTGTTATTTTGTAAAATGTCTTTCAGAAGACATTTATTATAAATAACATTTGATTGCTAAAAGAAAAAAGCAATATACCCTTAAGGCTATATGTGGAATCAAATGCTTGTGAAGTTTGCTGCATGCCAACTATTGATGTTGATGGGGGCCCTGTTTTTAAACCTGCATGTGTTGCTTTGAAACACTAAGTGGCACACTAAATGCTAATTTTTAACTTGTAAGTTAGGATTTGATTGCACTGATCTGGGGTAAACAATTTTAGGTAGAAATTATTTCCTATCATGTACCTTTCACTTCATTTACCAAGAATTGATGCCAACAGAAATATGTGGTGAACTTGACATACTGGAAGAATTTTCACATTCCAATTTGTAAAGTCACAATATATTTCCTTTAGGAAGTCCCCACAACCTCAAAAAGAACTCTAAAACACCCAAATACCTCAAATCCCTACACAGTTCAGAAAGAAATATGTGCATTCCAGCAATATTTAGGGTTTCTGAAGAGTGTAAATATGAAAATATGACTTCAGAGACATCCCACATTTTAACTCAAATTCAATTAAATGCTATACCTCAGTTTCATGTAAATAGAGTTATTTCAAGGGGGACTCACAAATAGAAATACCTTGAAAATAAACTTGAATTATTCCTTTATGTAAATGCTTGAGGTAAAACAAATTTAAACATAGGATTTTATTTTCTCACCTAAGCTCTGGATCCTGAGTAAAATTTTAAGTCAGTCACATAATAGATTATTGTTGCTATTTCTGATTATGGCATTTGATTTAAAACCAATTTACCAGTTTGGCTTATTTTTTCCCTAAATTGATCAATTGTTAGAATTTGCTTGCACCTGCCATCTAGTTGCAGCTTTTCCATATCATCCCGAATAACCGTGCTAACTTTATGAAATGGAACTCAGAGGAGGAAATATAAATTATAATTTTGCAATGTTGCCATTTGTTCTGAGGTCTTTCACCATAAACAATCTACTGAAAACAACTAAATTAACTTGTTAAAAATTATTTTTGTATATATTAAGTCATTTGGAAAACAGTTTAGGCAAACCAGAGATTAGGCAATAGAAGAATTATACACATGGTAAGAAATCTTACATATACAAGACATTTGCATATGCCAATTTTTAATTAGACATTACACATGAAAATAATCAGGCAGACCTCAGTTTCCCTTTGGTATGCATTGTACTTTTTAAAAGTCAAGTTAGCAAGCAAGATGGCATGAGAAAAAATCAAAGAGTACTGGAAGTAATTAGTAAAATATAAAATTAATACAAATTGAGATACTAAGATATATTTCTGTCATATAAAAGGTATTTTTAACCTACAAGGATAGTTTTTTTGTTTTTTTTTTTTTAAGAATCCACTAGACTTTTCTTAAAGGGAGCATCACGAAATCAAAAGAACTGGACTATGAATCAGGAAATCTCTGGAATCTTTAATTTGATTTTGGGTAAGTTAATTATCTTTACTAGGTTTTATCCCATTTTTTTTAGTAAAATAATAAGGGTTATATAATCTCTCTGCACTTGTCCTCTTATTTTTGTCCAGATGATACTACAATTGGCATCCTACCTCATTTGTGTAATAGAAATGTGTTCCAAACTCATTTCCCTTCCTGCAGACTTACTGCCTTAGTCCATTTTCCTTCCTGAAACCAGAGTGAATGTTGAACTGATTGTGTTCTACTGACTTTAAGTTGCCGCAGTGGCTTAGAATTGGGTTCAGGACAAAACCCAATTCCTCAGTTCAGAGTGTGCCTGGCCTGCATGTCCTGGGCAGGCTTGTTCCTAGTCTCTTTCTTTGCACTCTCAGAGGTTTGGCCCCTTTGCTTCCTCTGGCTGAATTGTGCCCATCTATGGAGTCCAAGTCTCAAGGTCATTGGCCCCCATTGGAGGAGGAAGACTTCCCTAACTCCAGACACGGCTGGGTGATCTCCAAACATTTTTCTCCACCACCTTCTACTTCCCCAAACAGCCCCCTCTTGGCACTTTGATGCAATTGCTTGCCCAGTGTTTATTTGCTAGAAGTTTTTCTTTTCATTGAGTCAGTGCTGCTTTGTATCACTCACTGTCACTACAGTACTTGAGGGGGAGGCTTGACTCCCAAAAGGATTCAATCTTTATTGGTTGAACATGTGAAAAAGTGAAAATAAATCAACTATATTACTATAAAAGCACATGGAGTGTGTGCTGGGTTGTATTGTTTTCTTGTTGCTAAAAACAAACTCTAATCCTTTTATATCTTATAGACCAAGGAATAGTAGTAAGATTTCGATAACCCCTTTGATTTTCTTTTTCTAACAAAATTCCTCCTTACTTATAGAATCTGATTTTTTAAATGCATGATTTGAACACTGCATCAAACCCCAAAGAAATCAATGTATGCTACAGCCAACGTTTTGAACATAATGGAATGCTAATCTGATAGAACAAAAAGAAAATAACACAAAACAAGGTGAAAATTGGAAGCAACCAAGTGTAGGTGAAGGTATTAATAAATTGTGGTACATCTGGACAATGGAACATTATTCAGTACTAAAAAGAAATGAGCTATCATGCCATTGGCATGAAGGGAATTCAAATGAATATTACTAAGTGAAAGAAGACAGTTTGAAAAGGTTCCATACTGTATGATTCCAGTTATATGACATTATTGGAAATGCAAAGCTATAGAGACAGTAAAAAGATTACTGGCTGCCGAAAGTTTGGGGAAAGGGGAGATGAATAGGTGAAGCACAGGGGATTTTTAGGGCAGTGAAACTGTTTTGTATGATACTACAGTGGTAGACATACATCATTATACATTTGTCCAAGCCAGTGGAATATAAAACACTGAGAGTGAACTCTAATGCAAGCTATGGACTTTGGATAATAATGATGTGTCGATGTTTTTTCATCTGTTGTGACAAATGAGCCACTCTGGTATGGAATTTTGCTAGTGAGGAAGGGTGTACATGACAAGGCGTGCACATGAAAAGGGGTGTATGGAAACTCTCTATACATTCTGTTCAATTTTGTTGTGAACCGAAAACTGCTCTAAAAATAAAGTTTATTAATTAAACAAAAAATAGGGTGGCTGGTGAAAGACCTACTGTGATTTCTTCATGATATAAGAAAATATTAATGATATTTTAAACCAAGTTTAATAATTATTTAACAAAACTGTCATAATTGACAAATTAAAAGAGCCCCAAAATAGTAAATTCTCAATCAAAATCAATACTCTGAATTATTTAAAATTAATTTAAAATGCTGGTAATTAATTTCAACTAATTTTAAAATTAATTAAAAATCTTGGTAATTGTTGAAGCTGGCAAGATTGCTCCATTACCATCATTTACCTGGTAATGTTAGAAATTTCCCACAATAAAAAGTTAAACAGTATCTGATCAATCCATTAAGCCAAAAATTTGGCAAGTTCAGGAAGAAAAATAACTTCTGTCATATTTACATTTGTCCTAAAACTTGTAATTCTGTATGGCTATCTGAAGTTTTGCAGGCCTTACTAATATTCAATGCTCTTTTAATTTGGGATTAACTCAGTAAGCATAGACTGGATCACAACATATTTATGATTTTTTCAGTACTTAATCATAGGCAGTAAGTCTGTCAAAATGTCATCAGAGTTTGAAAATAGATCAGTTCTTACTCTGAGGCACTTCATGTCCTAGTGCACCTTTCAAAGTACCCAGTTCACTACCAGCATGAGACTTACACGTAAGGAAGAGTTCGGCACGTAAAATATAATTACTTTAGCTTTTGGCAGTACATTCCTTTCATTTATTGTTACAGAAGAAAATAAATGTCAACACCAAGACATTATACATACAATGCATTGAAACCTGTGGCATATTTTGCATGGCTGCTTAAAAGATAACCCAAGCAAAATGCATGAAGCAACTTGATTTGTCAATGTGCGATATGAGAGAAAATGTGTTCTTCTCCATAATACATATGAGAGTGTTTGTGTAAGATAGGCACAGTCCAAGTAGCATCTCTGACCAATAATTTGACTTCCTATAATAGCAGCTAGCTTGAGGCATACATCATGAAAAATATGGTTCCTGGATCAATTTAGATATGGTAAAACAAGGTTTGCACACGCACATTACTACAGAGGAGGGAATTCAGCCTCCATAAACAGTATAGCACAGTAGAATGATTACCATGCAGCAATGTGAAGTTGGTGAGGAAACATTTACCGAGGACTCCTTATTTGCAGTGCAGATGCTGCCTTGGGTAACAACATAAATTAAAGGAACAGGAATTGCCCTTTAGCATGTTTTAATCCATTTGGGAGATGTCATACATAAACTAAATTAATAATCCTCATAAAAATAGACTTAAGTAGAAATAGAGTAACTTTCTGCACTAAAATTCCATTTCCACTATAATATAGCATTGGTACCTATGCATAAAAAACTAGTTTTGAAATCAAGAATCATTAATCAAAAAAGGTGCCTTCTTTGTTTTTAGTTTTGTGAAAGTCAAGTTTTGGCTTCACAGGTATGTAACAGTTAGGACAAGTTGGAGCCTGGGGACCTGAGATAGAAGGATCAGGTACTGGAAAAGGTACACAAAGAAAATTAAGAGCACTGATGGACAAATACAATGGGGAAGATAATTCAAATTAACTGGATTTTATTATAAATATTATATTGAAAAGGATTGTCTATAGATGAGATGTTAGATTACGTGCATTCTAGTTTATCATTTTTCCATATTGTTTTCCTTTATGAGTTATTTTCCTAACTACTACAAACACAAAAATATCCAAATATTAGAAAAAGGTCAAATTCTTGAAGAAGAACGGGGCCTCTTGCCCCATGGATAGTTACTATGGGTTGAACTGTGACCTCCTCACCAGATAAATGCATATGTTGAAGTCCTAGCCCCCTATACCTCAAAAGGTGACTGAATGTGAAGATTGGAAGACAGGATCTTTAAAGAGGTAATTAAATTAAAATGAGGTCTTTAGAGTGGGCCTTAATCCAGAATGACTGGTGTCCTTATAAGAGGAAATTTGGACAGAAATACACACAGAGGGAAGACCATGTGAAGACACAGGGAGAAGAATCCTTCACCTTATGGCCCTCAGCCAACCCTGCCGACACCGTCATTTTGGACTTCCAGCCTCCTGAACTGTGAGAAAATAAATGTTTGCTGTTTAAGACTCCCAGTTTTTGGTACTTTATTTCAACAGCACAAGCAAACCCTAATTCAGTAACTAAAATATATATTTTTAAAACAACTGGCAGACATTGTAAAATGTAAGACAATATACCAGACTCACATGTCCTATATATCTGTTTCTGTTACTTAGCACAACACAGTAAAATAAACTAAAAACTAAGAATGTACCATTTATTTCTGTACATTTTGCTGAGATAAGTGATTCAGTCTTCAGTCCTCAGTTTGTCAGACATACTACCCCAACAATTAACAAAAGGTCCAACATAGAAATGATGTCTAATTTTTGGCTACTTGTGATGTGTAGTAAGTCAATAGTTAACTAAAGTAAGTCACGGTAAGAACAAGAATGCTGCTAAACTAACTACGCTCCATAGCACGTCAAATCCTCATCAAGAAATCTTTATGTTTTCTATAGTCATAAATAGATATTAACTCACTGGAAGCGAAAACAAATGACTTAATTGTGCAGACTTTAAATAGTAAATAAGTTTCCTATCATTCTCTTGGAGGGAAGAAAGAGACAGCTGAGTGTTTGCAAGGTAAATTCAACATTGTGTATTGGATTCTTAAAAATGCCATTTGATTACAAACTGAAAATCCAAATGAGGCTGAGAGGCATGTTTATTGGAGAAAGTTTATTCTTCTGTTTATATTTATTGTAAATGATTTTTTTTTAAATCAGATGGGACATCTGCAAAATTTTAAGCACTAATTTTCAAAGACCATGAAGCCCTCTGGGTGACTTTTTCATTTCCTTAACAGATAGTTCAGTTTTAAACTGCAGACTTTCCCTTGGCAGAGTAAGAGATGAAAATCTTGCTATAAAATCGATTTGGCATCTACATAAAAGAAAACATTGTAAGAAGTAGTACAAACCCCTCTTCTCTAAGCATATGTCCCCAAATTAAATGTCACTTAGATCTGAGGCGCATTCCCTGCCCAAACACCCCAACAAAATCATATTTACACTCTTGTCATCTTTTAGAGGATAAAAAACTCTTTATTTTTACCTGTGGCATATTTTTTGCAAGAGTGCAAGTGCCTCAAATTATGAGTTTAGCATACCAGTTTTAACCTAGTAGAATATGTAGATTTTAAAATAAATATATTTATAATACATTTTGGCTGTTCTTCAAATAAATAAACCAGGGGCATGTGTTTACAATGTCTACACAATGCAAAAGAGGTGAAACATTTGGTCATGTGTCCTTAGTTTTATTCCTTTCCTATAGATTCTAAACATTTTAATTGATTAGATGATTTGTTAGAAATTAATTAGTATGATTAATGTTGTCTAGATTTAACCCAAAACAAAGTGTCTTCCTATAATAAATGCAGATACTATCCGTACGTGTAATGGTAAAGAATAAACCAACACTTTAGATAGTGTAAGATATACCTTAAGGAATTCAAATACTTCAAGGGGAAATATGCAGTTTTGCTCTTTAGAAATTGAATTAAAATTCTTTAGTAAAAGTTGAGTTAAAATAAAACAAAAGTAATTGGAAAGCACATAATCCAATACTTATTCCACCCTTTCTAATATGTTTGAGTCAAGAGTGACCTATAGGATTAAACTGTTCTGAATACCTAAATACCCCAAAATTTCCTGACTAAACAGTGATGGCTTAAGGTTAGATCCAAAAAAGATGTAAGGGAACTAATTCCATGAATTTTAACTTTATGGAATTTGCTTGTAAGTATTTGCTTCACTGAAGGCTCCTTAAATGGGATCTTCATGCACTGTGAGCAAGAAGGAAACTTAACAAGGAGGAAAATGTCACTGAAGAGTGTTTTGAGCCAGTGTCTCTTGTTCAAAAACCAAACTTAGTTCAAGTAGCTAGTTAGTGGCAACTTTTTAACTATCAGGCTAACCAAAATTTCACCACTGATATGCAATTGCAAAGGCTAAAATGTTTCATGATCTTTCTACTACACACTGATTGAGTTCTACCAGATATTTTTAAAATTTGTTTAGATAAATTTAGATTTGCATAAAGTTGTAAAAAAAAAAAGGATCGAGTGATGCTTTGCACATTTTGCCCAGTTTCCCCAAATGATAAGACTTATGAAACTATAGTAAAATAACACAAACAGGATGTTGACAATGATACAATCCACCACTTTTGTTTGGATTTCTCTAGTTTATTTGTATCATTCTTTTGTATATCTATGTATCTTTGAAGTTCTACACACATTTTCAAAGCTTTATTGAAGAGGGCTGATACATAAAAAATTGCACTCATTTAATGTATATGTTTTGATAAGTTTGGACGTATGTATACACCCATGATACCATCACCACAACAAAGGTACCAAACATCTATCATCTCCAAAGATTTTCTTAAGTCATGTTTTGACTAGTTTTGTGGTAAGAACACTTACCATGAGATCTATCTTCTTAGTGCATTTTAAAGTACACAATACTATATTTTCAACTACAGGTACTATGTAGTACAGAGGATCTCTAGAACTTATTTGTCTTGCATAATGCAATTTTATGCCCATTGAGCAACAATTCCTCATTTTCTCCTTCTAGTCTCTGGAAACCACCATTCTATTTATTCTCTGCTTCTCTGAGTTTGATTAATTTAGATACCTCGTATAAGTGGAGTCACATGTAGTATTTGTTCTTCTCTGACTGGTCTATTCCACTTAGAATAATGTCCTCTGTGTTCTTAATGTCAAATCCAAAAAAATCATTGCTAAGACCAATGTCAGGAAGTTTTTCCCATGCATTTTAACACTGCGAGAGAAGCTTATTTTATTATCGTTAAATTGGTCCTAGTTCGTTGGTCACTCCTATGGCACTTTATTATATTGGCTTTCTTAAAGGTCTTAGCCATCTAATGGAATTTTATAACTAAAAGTATTTGTTGTGTATTTTAATACCAATATTTATTACAACAAAGGTAAATAGCAAAAATTTGATCTGCTTTTATTGATTCAAAGATGTTCAGATTTTGTGAAAACCAATAACACTGAAACATATTTACTTCTAACCATAGAATCTTTAGTCTGAAAAATTGCCTGACATAATTACACATGCTAATCTTCCACTCAATCGCCATGATCTACTTTGTGATATCTCAGTAGACAGTCATTCTGACTCTTGTTTAATTCTTCTACTGAACTCTCTCCCTAAAGAGCACTTCCATTCTCAGATACTTTCAGGACTAGAGGACACTTCCTTTCACTGAGTTAAAATCTGTCTATAATTTCTGCCTTTGGTCCCATTTCTGAACCTTGCAGAGAATTGATCCAATCCTCCTCCCACATCCCAACTCATCACACATTTGGAGAAGCCATATACAATAGTTCCTATTGGATCAGTTCAGTCTTCCCAGTGTTTTGAGTCAATTCTAATGCAAATTGATCATACGCTTTCTCACTCATTCTATGAACTCCAAATGTCAAGGTATACTTTGAAATGAAATGTGAGGCTCGCACTGTTTATAGACTAGCGGAAATTTATAAATGACACTTGATCTGTAGACTAGCCGTACCAAATTGGACCTGCTGATTAAGATTTATTCCAGAAACCCAGTTGGATACATGTGTAGGGATTCAGGGAGGAGACAGAAATCTCAAATGGAAATTTGGAAAGAGTTTCTGCATCTTAGAAAGTCAGCCCAGACTAAGTCTGTCAAATATATTGAGGGTTTCTGATGGTTGGAATTTGTCTTCATCATTGTTTTTTTGACATCCTGTCCTTATCTCTATTTTGTTTCTGTGCCACCATAAATTCATTCCCTTTTAATTGCCTTGTGATGTTTTTTGACTAGATCTAAAAACAAAAACAAACACTCCCAGTGTGAAATAAGTCATTTCTTTAACATTATTTTCTTATATTTTGAAGTTATGTTTCTTTCTATCCATAAATAGTGTATCCTAAAGCCATCATAACAGATTGTAAAAACTCAGAGCCTGGCAAAGAGTCTCATAAGTGTGAGAGTTATAATGTTATTCTTCTGATATTGTAATAGAAACATGGAAATCTTAATATGTCTTGGACAGTGGTATATCAAAATTATTTGGGAAGGAATCATCTCATCCCCTTTAAATAATCTTTCACATAAATATATGCAATAGCACGTATACAGTAAGTTACAAATAAATGCTCATTCAACAAAAGGTGTTATGCCACATATTCCATAAGTGTGTGTTGTAAGCATGCATGTGCAAACATGTATATTTGCTTGCTTGTTTGTTTCTCCGTTTTCAAAATTCTATTCTTCTACATTCTTGCACCACTGTTTATGATCATGCAATATTATAATTAAGTTTAAAGTGAAGAATTTAATTGTCAGATCCATTATTTCATATATAATATCAAGTTATTACAGATATGTTTTCATTTCACTAGACTTAATTTACCTCTTATTTGAATTCTGTGTTCTCAATGTCTTTTCTGAGATTTCAGCTTAACGGATTAGGATTTTTACTATGTGCAATTTTAATAGCTTCATATGTTTTTCAAGATATTTAATTATTGCCCAGATTTTTTATTAAAAAAGAAAAATGAGGTATGTTCTTGTTTATCCCAACTATCCCAACAATATTTTTTTTCTTTCTAACAGAGGCACAAATCGCTGGATGAACTAATTAATTTATCAGGTTCTATGAAAACAGCAGATTCTGTGACTGCCCGCACAGCGCCCAGCTCTTAGTCATGGAATTATTCATTCAATAGCAGCTGAGACTGGCTGATGGCTCTTCACCTACTGGCTGATGGCTCTACACCTTTTTAGAATTATTTTCTAGTGTGCTGACATTCTGCTTCCTAAATGTAAATTAGATAGCATGTAATCATGAAAACATCTTAGCAATCAAGATAAGGGTATATAACATATGGAAAATTGTTTTTACCTACAGTGATGATATAAAGCATATGATTTTGTCAAAGCATCACAAAGAAGATTTAGTACAGTTTGACGTCAAATGTGATTTATCACATGTAATCCAAAATGGGATGAATGGACTAATGCCCAGGGAATCATGTTAAGGGTCAGAAATTTAACATTAAGATTGGAAATAGCGGGTGGAGACAAAACTCAGCAAGGTGAAAAAGGAGGTGAACATCAAAAACATGTTTCAGCTTCTCTTTTTCTCTGCTATCTAATTCTCAACATATCTTGACTATAATATAGTCAAAAAAAGAATACTTAAAAAACAGGCCTACTACCAGGCATGCTTGGTAGTTCTAATAAAACTTAAGATTTTTTGTGAACTCTCAGGAAAGATAAGTGTATCTCTTTTTAATCTGATATTACAATACAATGGAGAGAAAATCTAAATGATGTCAGTATTGGCAAGAATCATTGAGCTTCGCAGGCTCAGGAATCTCTCCAGGAGGAAAGAAAACAAATTACCATATCTTCATGATATTCTAATTAGCCCGAATGATGGATGGAGATACGTAGCAGAGGGCAGACGTGCTGTGTACAGTATCTGCCATTTCAAAGTTCTATGAGGAATATAAAGGCTCACTTTTCTCAGTCTCTCCTTGATCTAGCTGCTATCTAATTATTCTTCCTTCTTTCCTTCCACGTGCCTCCAGTCCACCAAGATGTGCAAACACAAACCTTTCGGGACTGGTACTTGCTGCTCTCTGAGCCTAGACTGCCCTTTCCTAGACCTCTGCATGACTCGCCAGCTATGTCCCCAGAGAAAAATCTTTTCTGAACAATCTCTAACTCCTCACTGCTGTCACTCTCTGTGCAGTCTTCTTTGCCATGCTTACAACTATCTGAAATAATCTTAATACTAGTTTGCCAATGTCTTGCCTATGTTCTCCCACAAAAATGAATGCTCTGTGAGTACAAAGACATCATGTTTGGTTCTACTTGTATTCTCAGTGCCTAGAAAATACCTCATCAATACTAAGTACCCAACAAAAATTTC
>CAUYRT010029670.1:0-13360 GCA_963574885.1 Lepilemur ruficaudatus
AAAGGAAAGAAAGAAAGAAAGAAAGGAAGGAAGGAAGGAAGGAAGGAAGGAAGGAAGGAAGGAAGGAAGGAAGGAAGGAAGGAAGGAAAGAAAGAAAGAAAGAAAGAAAGAAAGAAAGAAAGAAAGAAAGAAAGAAAGAAAGAGAAAGAAATATACTTCAAGCCAAAAATGTAATTTAAAACTTTCTACACTATTAACAGTAGCCAAAAGATGGGAACAACCTAGCTGTCCATGGATAAACAAAATGTGGTATATGATTATGTGATGGAACTTTGCTCAGCCCTAAAAAGGAAGGAAGTTCTGACACATGCTACGACATGGGTAAACCTTGAGGATATTATGCTAAGTGAAATGAGTCAGTTCCAAAAGGATAAATATTGTTTGATTTGTTAAACAAAGGTTATGGGAGCCCATTGTGTGTATTGAGCTCCTACACTGGCCCCCAGCAGATGAGACCAAATCAGAACTGAGTCACACATACAAGTTGCCACATAATCAAACTGAACTCTGAAATGGACCAATTTAAACACACACACACACACACACACACACACACACACACACACACGAGATTCATAGCAACCAATAAGAAGGGACCCAGTTTATGGGAGTCAACATGATAAGGAAATTTCCTCTGTTTTACCCTTATAAGCAAAGTAACGTGTGACCAATCCGCTTATTGATCTTTTTTGTTTTGTTTCATTTTGTTTTTTTGAGACAGAGTCTCACTCCGTTGCCCAGGCTAGAGTGCCGTGGTGTCAGACTAGCTCACAGCAACCTCAAACTCCTGGGCTCAAGCGATCCTTCTGTCTCAGCCTCCTGAGTAGCTGGGACTACAGGCATGTGCCACCATGCCCAGCTAATTTTTTCTGTTTTATATGAAAACACAGACTCGATCTTGCTCAGGCTGGTCCCAAACTCCTGACCTCAAGTGATCCTCCCGCCTCGGCCTCCCAGAGTGCTAGGATTACAGGCGTGAGCCGCCATGTCCAGCCCACTTACTACTCTTTATTTTTGCTTTCTTCACCTCTTTTCTGCCTATAAGGCCACCCTCTTCTGCTCAGCTCATCAGAACATCCATTCTGTTTTATAGAATAAGGTGTTGCCCAATTCTAGAATCATAAATAAAAGGCAATTAGATCTTTAAACTAAATTTGTTGTAATTTTTTCTCATGACAGATTCCATTTGTGTAAGTACCTAGAGTAGCCAAAAATTCATAGACAGGAAATAGAGTGGTAGTTGGCAGAGTCTGGGGGCAAGAGGACCGGGGAGTTGTGTCATGGGTACAGAATTTTGATGAGAAAATGAAAAGTTGTGGATGGTGGTGATGGCTGTACAACAATACAAATCGCTTGAGCCCAGGAGTTCGAGGTTGCAGTGAGCTATGATGACACCACAGCACTCTACCCAAGGCAATAGATGGAGACCCTTTCTCAAAAAAAAAAAAAAAAAAAAAAAAAGAACAACTAAAAAGAAACATTCATTTTAACAATATATCACCTTTGACCCACTATATTCAAAACATCATCATTTCAACATGTAATCAACATAACTATAAATAAGATATTTTACATTCTTTTTCTCATACTATGTCTTTGAATTCCAGTGTGTGGTTTCTGCTTACAGCACATCTATTTCAGACAAGCCACATTTCCAGGGTCCAATAACCACATGTGGCTAGTGGCTACTGAAATGGACAGTGTTCACCTGGAGGAAAGAGAGATCTGTGCGGGAAAAGCGAACACCACTGCATCACTGGGCTCCGGTCACTCTGCTGGGGAAGTCCTCCTGGGAAAATAAAACGAAGGAAAATAGAAGGTCATTTTTCTACTGACAGGACTAAAAGAATCACTGGAAATGGAGAAGTGTAGGAATCAGTGTTCAATAACATGACGAGCCGAGTAATAATAATAGTTGACATGTCTTAAATATGTCCATGTGCCAAGCACTATTCTCACGACGCGGTGAAGGAGATGTGCTGGTGTTACCCTCATTTTACAGATGAGGACACAACACAGAGACAGGGAGAAATTGCCCAAGGTCACACCAACGGGAGGGAGCAGAGCCAGGATGAAAACCCCGGCAGTGGCTCCGGAGCCGTGCTATGAACTGCTCCACCACCCCGTCTTTCCCTGGGTGTGCCACGTTCTCCAGCCATATCCAGAGGCTGAGGAGTGGGGAGCATAGAAATGGCCCAAGGGAACTTCGGGGTGCCGCTTCCTCGTATATGACAGGCACAATGTCAATGTTTAGAGCAAGCGGAAGTCCACGGGGAGAGAGAGCGTTCGCCAGCGGCAACAGCACCAGGGGCAGCACACAGCACACGAAGGGATCTGGGTGACGGTACGACATAGCAACGCACAGGAACAGCCACACCAAGCAAAGGCTGGTGGCCTGAGAAGACCAGGGCAAAGTGGCAGGAGCACGTCGCTGGCCCGAGCATGGCCTGAGCAGCAAGAGCAAGCAAGACAGTAAGCAAACAAGAAAGCGGCCCTGGAGACACTGACGGTGAGGAGCAGAAGCCAGCAGAGATTACAGATGGGGCAGGTTACCAGAGATGCCAGAAGGACAGAGGACATCCCAAGCATAATGGCCGTGAGGCAGTCGGGGCCACTGAGCCGGCAGAAGTTCCTCTTCCCCACAAGCCAATGAGACCGACAGATGGTCAGGCGAGTCACACGGGTGAACACCAATTCTGACTTAGGTAAGAGAGTGGCGTTAAATACTTGGAAACACAGCTTTTGAGATCAAAACTTTTTTTCCTAAAAAAACTGAACAGCTGGACAATGAAATCCATGACCTGGCTGGAAAAGCCCAGGGTCATGGAACTGGACCTATAAAGTAACTTCTCCGGCATTTCTGTCTCCCTCTGTGCTCTGCTCTGAAGTACTGTAACTCAAAAAAAAGAAAAAGAAGCCCCTCTGTAGTGATGTTTCCCCATAGACTAAGAGACAGAATAAAGACTCACGTGAAATAATGTTAATTTCGGGACATGGTGGGTTCTCAGAGAACTTCAGACAACAACTTTCCATATTCTGGGTGGCGGAAATCAGGTCAGGCAGAGCTAATAAACAGCACAAGAATAAACAGCTTAATTTATCCTTCAAAGGGAGAGAAGCCAGCCAGCCCCGGGTATGGTATCTATTTTGCATGGGTGAAATTGCATTTCTGATGATCATGTTTCTGCTACACAAACCCCCAGCCTCCCATGGAGCCAGCGCATCAGAGGTGAGCCATTCCCTATTCTATCCCAATTGTCAACTACTCTTGTCATCGCAGAGCTCATGCTGAGCCACCACTGAGCTTGACAGACAATAACAATAACAACAACAAAAAGCCCTGCCTGGAAAATTATTGTTTTTATACGCAATACAGATCAGTTTGGTAGACAGTTTCCAAAACATCCACCAACCCACGAACATGTTCTCCAGTCCTGCCCCATTAAATCCAAGCATGCCCTGAGGGCGCACAATCCTTCTTCAGGCCACTGTGGTCTCACTCAGCCATCAGGAGTAGCGGCATGCTTGCTTCTATTAGTGTCAGCAGAGAGGAATGAGAATGGTGGGGAAATCAAAAAACCCACGGAGTCCCAAGTAGAGGAATTAAAGCTAGTATGCTTTTAAATTCTTTTTTTTTTTTTTTTGAGACAGAGTCTCACTTTGTTGCCCTAGCTAGAGTGAGTGCCATGGCGTCAGCCTAGCTCACAGCAACCTCAAACTCCTGGGCTCAAGCAATCCTTCTGCCTCAGCCTCCTGAGTAGCTGGGACTACAGGCATGCACCACCATGCCCGGCTAATTTTTCTGTATATTTTTAGTTGTCCAATTAATTTCTTTCTATTTATAGTTGAGACGGGGTCTCGCTCTTGCTCAGGCTAGTTTCAAACTCCTGACTTTGAGCGATCTTCCCGCCTTGGCCTCCCAGAGTGCTAGGATTACAGGCGTGAGCCACCGCGCCCGGCCTAAATTCATTTTTATTACACAAATAATATACACAATAATGGAAAATTTAAAAAACACACATGGAGGGGGAGAGAATATGTGACCAGATCAAGAAACTAATTTATATTTCTGCATAATTTATTTCAAGAGATGAAGTCGACAAGATACAGCTTCCCAACGATTACCTAAAAGTTCAAGAATACAAAGGAGAACAAATTAATAAGTCAAACGTATCTCATCACGAACGTACTAAAAGCAATTGTATCTGGTGTGCTGGATGCCAATGGTGTTTTCTTGGAGGATATATCCACAAGTACAAAATAGAAGGTCCACTTAGAGAACTCTCTCCCATAGTCCCAATTCCGGATGCTCAGAGATAATAGGATGAGAAAAGCAAAGAGAGGCAGTGGAAAGTAAGAGTAATTGGAATGTTACTATCCAGGCTGGGTACCAAAAAACCAGGCCTCCTTATTTCCCTCCAGTGGCATCGACCCTGTAGGACAAGGTCCATACAGGGTACTTGCAAGAAGGTTGCAAATCCCTATTCATTCCAAGTAGTTTCCAGCAATAAGATAATTAAAAGTATAACGACTAACACATGAGGCTCGTTAAATTCTTTGATATTAACAAGGGGTCCTCGCCCTCACAGAGTTTGAGTCCATTACTCTCGTCTGTTTTTGACTCCTAAGGCTTGGGTGCTTAAATTATCTCCCATTAGATCCCACACATCCTCCCACAGAGGCTGTAGCCAGGAGTCTTCCCTCTCTAGGTGGCCTTAGGCACCTCGCTTCTCAGTTCAAGGCCTCAGTTTCTCCTTAATGCTGTCATCAGTCATAATGATGGCACTAAGTGACACAAATGGAACAGCTAGTCCACAAAGGTAATTTGGGGGGTAGTGGGGTAATGTGTGTCAATTCCCTAGAGACATTCATTTCAAAAGAGAATGTTACCTTAATGATGTTAGGTTTTCTCAAGAACCCTAATTACACATCACTTGCTAAATATGTGATTCTCTAATCACAGAAAAGCTATTGCAAGTCTGCCAAATGGATAATTTCTCACAGGGAATTAGGTTCTCAAGATTCATCATTTCTATTTCCATGTCTGCCATCAGAGTTTTACCTATTTATTTGTCCAATCTCAGATTTTCAAAATGCAAAATGGATTAAACATTCACACTATTGAGAATGTTTGCAATTTCTTAGAGATGGAATGAATACAAAGTATGTTCATATTATAAAATAATATCACAATAATATTTGTCTTTTAAAAACACAATTATAAAGTAAGTATTCAATAAAGAATTAAAATCTTTACTTAAAATATACTATGTGTTAATAAAAGAAATATCTATTTCATTACTTTTCCACCCATAAAAACTAATTATGTCAACTTAATCCAGAAAATTGCTGGCCACATGTTATGTAGCACTTTTTTCCCTCATGAGACTCCAACCAGCAAAAATTATGGAAAAGAATCGGATTCGGTGTCACAGACTTGGGTTCAAATCTCAGCTGTGCCACTTAAAGACCTCCTCCATACTGGGTTAAGTCATTTTCCTCATTTCTTTCTTTTTTTTTTTAAGATAGAGTACAGTGGTATGATCATAGCTCACTACAACCTCAAACTCCTGGGCTCAAGTGATCCTCCTGCCTCAGCCTCCCAAGTAGCTGGAACTACTGGCGCACACCACCACCGCTGGCAAATTTTTTCTGTTTTTTGTAAAGACAGGATCTTGCTTTGGCTCAGGCTGGTCTCAAACACCTGACCTCAAGCAATCCTCCCACCTCAGCCTCCCAGAGTGCCAGGGTTACAGGCATGAGCCACCTCACCCAGCCTTCCTCGTTTCTAAGTAGTAATAATCACAAGGTTGCAAAGAGGATTGACTGTAATAATGCATGTGGAAGCAAAAGTACTATAGAAATATTAGCTATTATATTAGTGCATGTCCAGTCATTCCTCCAGTCTAGCCAGCTAGTCAATAACCACAACTAACATTAACTAGGGTGGGGTGTGGGCAGGAGTGGGCAGTCACCCCCATGCCTACTGGAAATGTCTGTCAGCCTCTGTACCTCTATTATCATCAGCAACCCCCACTGGAAGAAACAAAAAGTAGCCTCCCACGAAAAGAGGTTTTAGGTCCTCACCATAACTCCCTTAATGCTGGCTTAGTAGTTGGCACTTGCTAAAATATTTTTTTCACTAAAAACCCATCATCATAATCATATGATACACTCAAAAAAACTCACTGCTTAGGCCAGGTGTGGTGGCTCACGCCTGTAATCCTAGCACTCTGGAATGCCAAGGCAGAAGAATTGTTTGAGCTCAGGAGTTCAAGACTAGCCTGAACAAGAGTGAGATCCCGTCTCTATTGAAAAAATAGAAAGAAATTAGCTGGACAACTAAAAATATATATATAAAAAAGAAAAAAGTAGTCGGACATGGTGGTGCATGCCTGTAGTCCTAGCTACTTGGGAGGCTGAGGCAGGAGGATTGCCTGAGCCCAGGAGTTTGAGGTTGCTGTGAGCTAGGCTGATGCCACGGCTCTCACTCTAGCCTGGGCAACAAAGCGAGACTGTGTCTCAAAATAAAATACAATTAGCCATCTTACTCTCCTATCGACTCGCTACCCAAAAAGAGAGGTATTTTCGGCTTCCTCCTCTTAAGAGGGCAGTTGGAATTTTTGTCCTGAAAATGGAAATGTGCCTAGCCCCAGGGGAGAGTTGAGTGTTTTGTTCTTAAAAGCCTAGACTCATAAAATAATGATAATCCAGGGGGTTTGGAATAGAAGAAGACTCCATGGACTGCGTCCCAAGAATAGCCCATGGATGGAGGAGAATGGGTGGGGACAGGTGTTCCCATGGGGGCCAGGGAAGTGGCAGGCCCCCGGGCTGGGGGGAAGGGGACATGCGGATATGTGTGGAGGCTGCTCTGGGGGGTGGCTTGGAAAGGACGGGTGGGGGCGGTCTGCACCCACATGTGAAGGGCCAGGGGGTCTAAGCACTAAAGAGAGAAAGACCAGAACCCAGAGGCTGCATCTGCCTTAGGCAGAAGCAGCAGCAAAACGGCGACCCAGGCCCAGGGGTGAGCATCTCATTCAGGACATCAGCGAGCCCTAGGGCATTTGTTTAACCTCCTGGAAAGAGGGAGCCTCAGAAATGGACTCATGGTGAAGATTTCATATACCTTCATGAATGAGAGCTTGAGTTGGATATAATACGACTTAGGGAAATAAAGGTGACATTCTTATACCCAAATGTTGAGAAGCATGTCACTACCCATCACCAACTTTTAGGAGTCCTGTCCACCCACAGGACAACAGCCGCAATGCAGGAATACGAAAGGAAGTTGATAGGATTAAATGCACAGATAGTTCATCTCTGCAGCTATTCCCTGAGGTGCAGGGTTGAATTTTAAAGAAAGTGAGAGGGAGGTCCAGGTAGACATTCCCCAGGCACAGTGGTTGAGCTCAGAGATCTCCCTTTGAAAACTCCCCCTTACAAAATTCTTGCTGGCCAGGTGCGGTGGCCTCAGCACTTTGGGAGGCTGAGGTGGGAGGATCACTTGAGGCCAGGAATTCAAGACCAGCCTGGGCAATGTATCGAGATCCCTGTCTCTACAAAAAATAAAAATAAAAAAATTAGCCCAGCATGGTGGCACATGTCTGTAGTCCTAGCTACTCAGGAGGCTGAGGCAGGAATATCGCTTGAGCCTGGGAATTCCAGGTTGCAGTGAGCTATGATCACACCACTGCACTGCAGCCTAGGTGACAGAGTGAAATGCCGTCTCTAAAAACAAAGGAAAAAAAAAACCTCTTGTTTAAAAAATTAAGCAGATGGTCACAAAATCACTAGTATACCAGAATACAAGACCACTCATATGTGAGGGCGGCACTGTCAGCATGGCCTCCCCACCCCCACCCGCACCCCCACCTGCAGGAAGCTTCTTGAAGGGACAGAGGAGACAAGATTAGGTAGAACAGGAGCTGGAGCTCTCAAGATAGAGGAGGGCGCCCTGGTGGCGAGTCAGTAGTGCTAAGACCACAGGAGAAAGGTGAACTCCAGAGCTAACCTAAGGGGCAAGGTGGAGTGGATGGTTTTCACCACAGACTAGAGACTCAGCTGTCCCAGTCCACGAGAGGGGAAAGAGGAAGTGGGTGTCCAGGACCCACAGGGGGACAGACACCTGGGCCGAGCTTCAGAGTGAGGCTGAAAACCTCGGACGTGTCTGATGGCAAATGAGGACCCAGGAGACGGAACAGCCCAGCGCTCAGGGGTTGGACAGGGAAGCTGCTGTGCTCTGAGTGCGTCCCCAGAACTCATGGGCTGAAATTTGGTCCCCAGTGTGGCAGTGTTGGGAGGTGGGGTCATGAAGAGGTGATTAAGTCACTAAGAGGTATTAGTGCCACTCTCGAGGGTATTAATGGGTTAGTTCTCACATTCACTGGCCTTTCTGCTTTTCCACCCTGCCATGACATAGCCCAAAAGCCTCCCCAGAAGCGGCCACCATACCCTTGGACTTCCCAGCCCCTAGCGCTATAAGAAATAAATTTGTTTTCTTTATAAATTACCCAATCTCTGTTATCCTGTTAGAGCAACAGAACATGGACTCAGACAGAAGCTGGTGAGAGCCTCCCAGCCACCTGCACAGTAGGGGTAAAGGACCCCAGATACTTCCCAGGCCGGCTCTCCCTCCCCTGGTGGCTAAGGGCCTCAATGTCGGGAGCCTGGCAGCAGGTGGAAGGGGACAGGCAGGGGTCCCCACATCTCAGGGAACTGGAACATCTGGTGTCTCTCTATCTTGGGCGGTGCTGGAGAAACGCCGAATTCTTGTATTTGGAAGACCTTTTCTTATATTCTGCTCTTTTCTCCATACCCCTCCCCGCCGAAAATGATTGCTTCATGGCTTTGTTTGTTAATTATATAAATAATTAGCACCTTTGTCTTGAAACACATGTTCTCCAGCTGTTAATTATTTGATTAGACTGCAGTTTTCCACATTTAGTCACAACTTCCTGGTGATGTATTCTATGCCCTTTAATTAGATTTTTGCAAAGCCTGATTGAATTTGGCAGATGCCCGTGCCTAAACACTCCCGGGCTAGCGAATCTCATTCATAACAGGCCGATGTAGCTCAGAGGGAAGAGGATAACTTCACGTCCTCACTGCGGTGTTCCTGGGCACTGTGTCTTTTCCCTGTGCTGCCCTCAGACTCTGGCAATGGCGGTCCCCACCCCAGCCTGTTGGCAAAAGTCTCCTGCAGACCTGCAGTGTGAGGAGGTGGGTGCCACTTCCAATCTCGTGTCCCCTGCCCAGCCCGATTTCATTGCTCCCATGGTCCTTCCTCCTGCCCCCATCCGGGTCTTGCCAGGCGTTGAGCCTCAGACCCGGCAGGTCAGCCAAGGCGGGGGACACTAACGCAGAGGCAGGCTAGGCCTGCAGGCTGTCTGTTGACACAGTTGCCTTCACACAAGGGCTGCACTTTATAGGAAAGGATTCTGGGGGTGGGGCTCCCAACAACGGAGGGTCTTTGTTTCAACATGCAGATAACTCAGGCAGATACTTTCCCGCTGTGTCATGGCTGTCCTGCAAGTCTCCTCTCGTGGGCTTGCGTGCCGCCACGTAGAATGTTTTCTCAGTCCCTGTTGCTGCCTTACCTACACGCCTGGCCGAAGCCACCTTTGTTCCTCCACTGGAGGCACGTCTGTGTCTCTCTGCCCCGCCTAGCTGCAAGTGGATCTTCCACCAAATGAGGTAGAAACAGTACTGCCTTGTCACTCCCAGCAGATGGCTAATGTCTCAGCGAGTTACAAGAGATGGCACGGGGTGGGGGCTCAGGAGCAGGAGGAATGTGAAATCGAGGCTTGGTTTGCTGAGTGGCCGGGTTGACACCTCCACCCTGGCCCCAGCCCGTGAACTGCATGGACCCCGTCAGCCAGAGACTGGGCATGAAACACCCAGGGAGCCAAGAAGGCTGGAGGCATAAAACAGCATGAGGGGAGAAAAGGCGTGTTGGGAGCCAGAGATGTCTGATGCCATGTTGGCTCTCTCACTCAGGGGTCGTGTGATCCCGGGCAAACTTCTCAACCCCTCCGAATCTCTGTTTCCTCGCCTATAAGGTAGGGACTGTAGATAGGTTGTTTGCTAGAGAAGGAGATCAGGCCCAGAGAGGCATTTAAAACACAAGCATGAGCTGGGGGGTGGCTCACACCTGTAATTCCAGCACTTTGGGAGGCTGAGGCAGGAGAATCACTTGAGGCCAAGAGTTCAAGACTAGCCTGGGCAACATAGCGAGACCCCCATCTCTACCAAAAAAAAAAATTAGAAAAATATCAGTGAGGCTGATGATGCCTTGAGCCCAGGAGTCAGAGATTGCAGTGAGCTGTGATTGCACCACTACACTCCAACCTGGGTGACAGGGCAAGACCCTGTCTCTAAAAAAATAAATAAATAAATAAATAAAACTCAGGCATGTTTAATGGTGATGAGAAAGAACCAGTAGAAAGGAAGAGATTAAAGATGTATGAGGGGAGAAGAGATCATTGTGGTGCAAGCTCCCAAAAGGGTGGACAGCTGTATATCCACATGCCAGGCATGTCATAGGTGCTCAATAAATATTTGTGAAATGAAGGTATGACTGTAGGCAAGAGGGCATGGAATCCAGAAAATACATAGAGGGATTGGCCAGGCCCACGATTTATTTTTTGTTTTTGTTTTGTGACAGAGTCTCACTCTGTTGTCCAGGCTAGAGTGCAGTGGTGTGATCATAGCTCACTGCAGCTATGATCAAGAGATCCTCCTGCCTCAGCCTCCTGAGTAGCTGGGACTACAGGCATATGCCACCATGCCTGGCTAATTTTTTATATTTTTATATATTTTGTAGAGATGGGGTCTTGCTATGTTGCCCAGGCTGGTCTCAAACTCCTGACCTCAAGCGATCCTCCCACCTCAGGCCTCCCAGAGTGCTAGGATTACAGGAATGAGCCACCACGCCCAGCCCAGGCTTCCATTTTGAGTCCACTCTAACTTCTGCTGCCCACTCTTCCTGCACGTGGCCCAATGTGGCAGCCAGCATTACTGCTACCCCCAGACCTCTCAGCGCCAGCACCCACCACCGACTCCCCACAAGCACTGTGTCCCACAGTTCAAATTCAAGACAGAATTTAGGCTGCCCCTGGGTACCTGACCAGGGGAGCCAGGCCTTGGAGTATCTCCCATGGGGTTGAGGGAGTGTGCCTGGGAGTGACACACATTCTGTTTTTCACACTATCTCTGACCCTAAACACCTGGAAGGTAAGAGGTCCTTGATTTTATATACTAGATGATAATCGTTATCCCAGGAGAAGGTATTTATAGCAAGTGAGAAAGCACAGTCAGGATGTCCTCTCCCAGCTCCAGATCACACCAAAAATGGACAAGCAACCAAGTCCCAGCAGGAATGGTGGCTGCCTCCGGGAGATGAGGTAGAGGACAGAGGGTAGAGACTTTGTTTTTGTATTTTATATAGGTTAAATATGTTTAATTATTTTAATTTCTACAATAAACTTGATTAGCCCTGAAAAATAACTTGGCTCATCTTTTTAAAATTTGAATTTTAACAAGAATATCCATAAATACACTCTCTTTGTAGAAAATGGAAACATGCCAGGCACGGTAGCTCACACCTATAATTCCAGCACTTTGGGAGGCCGAGGCAGGAGGATGGCTTGAAGCTAGGAGTTCAAGCCCAGCCTGGATAAAATAGCCAGACACCATCTCTACAAAAAATTTAAAAATTAGCGGGGCATGGTGGCATGTGCCTATAGTCCCAGCTACTTGGGAGCCTGAGGCGGGAGGATCCCTTGAGCCGAGGTCCCAGGCTACAGTAAGCTATGATCATGCCACTGTACTCCAGCTTGGGCGACTGAGCGAGACCCTGTCTCAAAACAAAGAAACAAAAAATGGAAACATTAAAGAGAAAGATAAAGCCTCCCAAACCATCCTCCCTGCCCTCCCTCCCAAATAATCTATAGCAGAATCCACTATTAAAATCCATATCAGTATGGTATGACTGATAAAGTCACACCTTTTAAATTGCATTTTTATGCACATATGTGTCCCCACATAAATATATAGTCTGTGATTTTGAAGGGATTAAACGTAAAATGTTTTTATATAGCGCTGTCGTCCTGCTGGACGTTTTCTCTCAGTTACTTGTCTTCAGGGGGCGTCCCTTCTGGTAATGTAGCCCCCTCCTAAGTTCCTTCCCCCTTCCCCAGAGGTCACAATTTCATGATCTTTCCAAATGCTGCATCTGAGGCCACTCCAGCACAAGTCGCTGGGGTAGGGACACAACACTTGGGACGTGCTTACACAGTAGCCCCCCTAGTCTGTGGTTTCCCCTTTTACAGGTTTCAGTTACCTGAGGTCCAAAAACAGGTAAGTACAGTACAATAAGATATTTGGAGAGAGAGCAAGAGAGGGACCACATTCACATAACTATTATTACGGTATATTATTATAATTGTCCTATTTTATTATTAGTTATTATTAATTTCTTCTGTGCCTAATTTATAAGTCAAACTTTATCATGGCTCTGTATGTTCAAGGAGACTTCAAAAAGTTCATGGATGCTGGGCGTGGTGGCTCACGCCTCTAGTCCTAGCACTCTGGGAGGCTGAGGCGGGCGGATCACTTGAGCTCAGAAGTTCGAGACCAGCCTGAGCAAGAGTGAGACCCCATCTCTACTAAAAAATACAAAGAAAATAGCTGGACAACTGAAAAAATGTAGAAAAAATTAGCCAGGCATGGTGGCACATGCCTGTAGTCCCAGCTACTTGGGAGGCTGGGGCAGAAGGATCGCTTGAGCCCAGGAGTCTGAGATTGCTGTGAGCTAGACTGACGCCATGGCACTCTAGCCCGGGCAACAGAGTGAGACTTTGTCTCAAAAAAAAAAAAAAACTTCATGGAAAAATATTATTAAAAGATAAATATAAAAAATATAAACTGTATTTCTCAACATAAGCTCCATCAAGTTCAAGACACTTTGGAAACGATGGTACCAGCCATTTAGTCCATCCCAGAAGAACTGAGGGGCCTGGGAATTTAACCATGTCAATGCTGGGATTTTTACATTAATTGAAGAAAAATAGGTACACTTTAAAGGTTTTTTTAAAATTAGGAAACAAAAAGAAGTCAGAAGGAGCCGAATCAGGACTATAAGGTGGATGTCTAATGATTGCCCATAGACACACTCACAAAATTGCCCTTGTTTGATGAGAGGAATGAGCAGCATTGTCATGGTGCAGAAGGACTCTCTTGTGAAGCTCTCCGAGGCATTTTTTTGCTAACATTTTGGCTAATATCCTCAAAACACTCTCATAAAAAGCAGATGTTCTCATTCTTTTGCCCTCCAGAAAGTCAACAAGCAAAATGCCTTGAG
>CAUYRT010029671.1:0-28008 GCA_963574885.1 Lepilemur ruficaudatus
AAAGAGCTGCCCTCACCAAAGTGGGTAGGCATCATTCAAACTGTGGAAAGTCCAGATAAAACGTAAGTTGAGAAGGATGGATTCACTCTGTTTTGGAGCTGAGACATCCATCCTTCTTCTCCCACCCTCAGACATCAGAACCTTGGTTCTCTGGTCTCTAAACTCTAGGATTTACAGCAGGGCTCCTTCTCCCCTTCCGTCCTCAGGTCTTTGGCCTCGTACTAAACTACAATACCAGCTTTCCTGGTTCTTCAGCTTACTGATAGCATATCATGGGCCTTCTTGGCTTCCATAATCATATACAACATTTCCCATAATAAATCTCCTTTTATATATACCTGTATATAAATATCTTATTGGTACTATGTCAGTGGAGAATCCTGACTAATACAAAACTAACATTTTAAAAGTTGTAACATAACATATTGCATAATATATAAGCAAAAATAAATCAGAAACATCTCAGGATCAAATATTTTCTTCCTATCTAAAACTGTATATGGTAAACGAGTGAAGATATATTTGTTATCATGGTCTTTTGAAAAGAAAAGTTCTAAATACAAGAGATAAGTCATTATTCGTCAAATGAAATCAAATTTTAGGAGACTAACAAAAATATAAATTAATTTTAACTTCTATGAATAAATAACAAATATTCTAAACAGAAATTTACTTATTTTACTATCAATACTTTGATTAGTGTCATATATTCTATAGAGTCCATTATTAAGACTCATTTCAGTTTCAAAAGTATATGACTGATCAGTATTCCACCTGGATAAATTCTAGTATGTTAACTGTTATGGAGCTGTGACTGTTAATTTTCACGCATCATGGGATTGCTATTCTAAGGAACACGGTAACACACTTCAGGAATCACTGCACTATGTTATTACTATATTTACATCTCAGAGAGGGTAGAGAACAAGCGTTTCATCTGTGTACTTTCAGAATCTATCAGTGATTGCACTTTAATTGGTCCTCAATAAATGGTTGTTGAACATTTGAAAAAAAAAGCATGATTAGGGAGTAGTGATATTAGTTTTCACAAAAATCCGTGAATACAAGAAAATGATCAATATTTGTCTCATAAAATGTCATCATCTCTGTCTCTGAATGTTTTAAGGATTCTGAAGGCAAAATTCAGTCTATCATCTGAAATGCAGCCTATACTTTGCCAATTATCTAGGTACAGTGATACTTAGGGTAGAAAATCCTAAAGAACAAAGTTGCTTTGAACAAATTCACCCTGGGATAATGGTAAAGTTTGGCTCTCCTTAGCACTGGACTGGAACTGTTGTAACTAGAGGAAACATGGGGAAACAGAACTTAGATGTATTCTATATCTTCCAGATATTCTCAAGAACACATATTCTTTTGTTGGGCTACTCTTTCAAGTCTTTGATTTATAAAATTTCTTCCATAGGCACAGAAGCTTCTCAACTAGTAGCATCATGGTAGCTCACATGCATACATGTATGTGTGTATATATGTGTGTGTGTATGTATAGGTATGTGTGTAAGTATGTGTGTATAAATGTGTCAAAATTTCCTAAGTGCTAAACATGATTTTAAGCAATTTAAATATATTAAGTCTTTTATTCATTATAACAACCTTCAAAGTAGATTTTATTACTACCCTCAGTTGAGGAAACTGAGGCACAGAAAGGTTAAGTAACTTCACTTTGTCTTACGTCTAGTAAATGGGTCTAGTAAGTGCCAGAGCCTAATTCAAACCTGGGCTATCTGAAATCAGAGTCCAAGCTCTTAAACAATCTCCATATAGGCTCTGTAGCATATGTTAAAACTCTCTGGTTGGGAGAACCACATTGGAGGGTATTAAACTCTCTGAGTAGCTTTAGCTTATCCCCCAGTGTGAAGTAGGGAGGGAGGAATTCAATCATGGAACGCATATCTGTGCTGACTTCTGAGGTAATGAAGTTTTTGATAAGAAAATGTGTCATTAAAACACTTACCCTTTTTTAATAGAGGCATTACCATTTTGAAAACATCCAAACTGGTGTGCTTTGTTCCCTGAATATGCCTTAGAATCATCTCTCTTGCTTATCTTACAAGCTTCCTGATTTTTAATATGATTTCTCTCAGCTCTTGAGGGAAAAAATATCCTGCCTTGCACTTGTGTAGTGCTTGCATTTCAAAGTACTCCTTATTATCACTCTGCCCTAGATTTGCTATCAGGGAAATGAGGGTAATGGGAAGTATATATAGGTATATGTGTCTGTGCTGTTTATATTTTACACTCTTTGGGGATCTCAGCTTAAACTTATAAAGTAGACAAGAAAATAGTTTTTATGTTAATAAATAAATACAAATTCATAAAAATGAGAATATATTTTGGAAAAGTGCCATATTTAAATTACTCCATTAAGAACAGACCATTAGTGCTTCTAGGACCATTTTCTTATATCTTCCCAGCATAGAATATCTCATTTCATCATGTAAGTAAAAAGATAAAGGGATGTTTCTAACAAAAGGCTCATTTACTGGCAAGTTTTAAACCATCTATCATTAATTTGTACTTCTGTGCTTTCTTACCCCCACCCCATGCATATGAATTGAAATATACCAGCCTCCTCTTTTAAAAATTCTGGTTCTTGACAGCACTCATCTCAGTCTATACATAATTCATTATAATTGTTATCAATAACTTTCTAGTGCCAAGCTCAATTGTCCCATGAGCACTGAAAAGGGGTCGGGCTGGTTTTATGCTTTTAGGCACATAAAGCTATCATAAGAGTGTGTATACATTAGTTCCAGTGGATACCACAGACTCCAGAAGAAACAGTACCTTCGCAACACATAGGAACTGTGCTCCCACCTACTGAAGAAGGGAATACCTTAGGACAAGAATTGCATGGTAAAATACAGAAGCTTGGATTGGAGCTTGCAATAAGGATTGAAACTTGATTCCTTTGATTTCATGATTTTGGAATACCAGAGTTGCTTGTGCTTCTTATAGTTGGGTTGGGGCCGTACTACCTTTGGTTGGAGTTAAGACTTTCTTGATGAAAGTGGAACCATAAGGCATTTGGAAGGAGCTAGAATAATTATATCGGTAATGCTTACAACTTCTCTTGGATGTGTGGGAGGAAAAAAGTTTAGAGAGTGACCAGGGTTTTCTCACACCAGAAGAAGGAATAAATATTTTCATTGTTATGTGTCTGTCTGGGAAAGGGAAGCAAGGGCTTAGAGCTATGCACAGATTTACTACCTCTGTGGATAGTCTCTCCACAATTCAATAAAAGCTGTCTGATTTTCTTAACTTTCTTCTTCAAGGGATCAGGGGTGCCTCATTTTTAAAGAATAGAAATACACATTTGGACTCAGCATATATTTCATGTTTCTGAGACTGTTCCAAGATTTTCTTGGATCCTGCTTTTTGCCCTCAGCTGTTCTAGGCTTAGTGTGGTTGCTTCACCTACCTTCTTTTCTCCTGGGTGTGCAAATGAGCCACAGGCTTGCTGTGTGTCCATCAGGGATATAGAGGTTGTCAAAAGCCCTCCAGACAGAAACCTATTTGACTTTCGCTGAAAGAGAAGAAATAAAATCCTTAACATAACTCTAACTTTTTCCTTTAAAATAAGGTAAAACCAAAAATTACTTAATATATCCTCATGGAATGCCTAGAAATATCAGTGGGTATATGAAGGTCAAGATAAAGAAAAGGGTGCTTTTAAAACCAACATACCAGAGAAATACATTTCATTGAGTGTTGCTCCCTTCAAAGCAATCACCTGAGGAGCCTCTACTCCATTTTAACAGTGCTGCCATAGCTCTTAACTGTGTTGAATCTCTTTTGGAATTGCCTTCAGAGCTTGTTTACGAGCCACATAAGAAAACCATTACTTTACGGTTACACCTCGTAAAGTTCCATAAAGGAAATAGGAAAAACAAAGTGAAACAAATGGGGTGTGGCTTTTCCCATCCATAAAATCAGCTGAAAAGATGAGCTTTGTATCCATCCCAGGACACTGACAATTGATGTTCCTTTGGAAATGCAATAGAGAGAAACATAGTTAAGTCTTCTTAAAGAAAAGTATCTGATCGCTGTATACCACATTCTGTAATTTTCTGTAAGATCTGGCAACATGGAGAATATAATTTTTAAAAATTACAGATGAGCTTGGCATTATGCATATCCACCTGTGTTTCTGTACTGAATGTGTGCCCTTGCAGAATAAAAAATGGGGCGTAAATCATTCTATAAGGAAGATGCTTCATTCCCATTTAAGCAACCAATCACTTAATTGCCTTTATTCATGTGTGCCGTTACCTTAGGTTAGGCCATTATCAGCTCTCATGTTCTTTACTATTATCCCCTTTTACCAGGTCTCTGTGTCTCTAATTCATTGCCTATACTGTAGACAATATAACCTTTTTAAATCATATGTCTGATTATGAAACTTTCTGTTTGAACCTTGCAATGACTTCCCTTTAGCTTTGAAATCAAGTCTACTTGTTAGTAAAATACTCAAATCTTTCACAATCTGTCCCGTTCTATACTTTAGATTGATTAATCTAGTCTTGTCTTATTTCCTTTTCTCCTGACCACCCTCTGGTCTAATGGACTTAATTCCAAGAAACCACTATTATCTAGCTAGTTCTAAAATTTCACACATGCTACTCAGTAATGATACCAGAAATGTCCATTGAAGCTTTTAATGTACAGAGCAGCTGTCATTCATCAGTGGTCTTTTCTTGCTCTAGACCAAAGACATAGAATTATATTAATACATTGCTAGAAGTGATTCTTATCAGAGATACCTAGTGTGTATTATTAAAAACACCAGTATCTTGGATAATTCTAAAAGCCATGTCTCATTAGGTATGCTCTATCCAAGCATATGCATTATTTAAAAGGCATACCAGGGGGCGCTAACGTAGATTTCAATACCAATTTTTGAAAAACTCTTTCAGAATACTCCCTCATTGCCCTCACTGAGTGTATGAAAGAATTTTGGTCCTCCTCCAAAACCCCTTCAGTGAATAGATGATCAAGCACAGTATTAACCAAATAGTTGAACACTGAGAAATAATTGCTGAATAATCAATTCTCATAAAATATCTACAAACCCTGCTATTCTATTATGGTAGCTAAAGCACAAAGATGGCTACACATAATTATGCCCCTCCTTGTGCATGTGTGCTGCTCCTCCCATCAAGACGTGCTGTTTATGTCTTTCTCCTTGAACCCAGGGTGGTTTTGTGACTGTTTTGAGCAGCACAATGCAAAATAATTAACATTCAAAGGCTTTGTAGTGTAAGCATTATGAAAGTGTGGCAGCTTCAGCTTCTTCCTGTTTCGGGTACTTCTGCAACCCAGATGCCATGCAATGAGAAGCCCACACCTCAGAGAGGGGCTGTGCATACGTGCTCTAGTCAACAGCTCCACTAGAGCTGTCAGAACTGACAGCCCACATCAACTGCCAGCCAGGTGGGGAGCCCCTGGGACTGCTGAAACTACATGGAGCCTCAGAAGACTGCAGATATAGCCAGTGCCAGAAGGGGTAGAAGACAATCCAGCTTAGTCCAGTACCACAGAATCATAAGAAATAATAAAATAAGTTTTGTTTTAAGCCAGTATACATCAATAGGTAACTGAAATTAAATCCATTCTTTTTTTTTCTGTACTGCCACCACAGCATGTGGAAAATCATTCCTCCAAATTTGACAGGCAATATGCTTTTTAGTTATACCTCTTAAATGGAATTAATATGAAGCTTCTTATAAACCAATTGACTTTCTATTTGTTTCCATTTAAACAAACGTTAATATTATACAGATGCTTCTGTCACATATCTTGGCCCACCTCTGACATCAGCTGTAGTGCTGGTGGTAGTTCCAGCTCGCATGTTCTGGTGGCCAGCTTGCTGCCTCAAGTTCATATTCCTCATTCTGTGCTAAGACCTCCTCTACTCAGAGGGAGCTTACCTGGCCAGTGCACAAGGGCAATTTTAAATTCCCTAGGTTGATCCTTCAAACAGTGAGGCAGATGAGAGTGGATAAATGTTCCGGTATCTCATTTTTCAGATTGAAAATTCTGTAGGGTTTTGTACAATTCTTAGATACCTTGGTTGAGAGAGGACGCTTACCTCAGTGCACCCTATTTCACCCCTTCATTGATTTCTCTTGCTTCACTTTCCCCAACCCCGGTATTCTTGCTCATCTCACAAATCCTTGTCCCAGTCCTTGTCTTCCAAGAAAATCTTCCAAGTCCTTGTCTTGCACTCTGCTTTTAGAAGAAGTCAAATTAACATAGTTACTTATATATTAATGTTATGGACTGAGTGTTTGTGTCTTCCCAAAATTCATATGTTGAAGCCCTAACCCTCACATGACTGTACGGTCACTAACCCCATCATGAGTGCCCCATCCTCATGACCTAATCTGACTCTAATTACCTCCCCCAAACTTCATCTCCATATACTATCACATTGTGGATTAGGGCTTCAACATATGAATTTTGGGGGACATAATTTAGTTCATAGCATCTTTGTTCTTTATTCTTAGGTATATTCCTAAAATCAATGTGTAATAAAGATCTTAATCAAGCTCATTTTTTCAGCAATGTGTTTTTGGTTTTCTTGTCTCTCTGGAAAGACTCTCACTCAACCATTATATACACTCTTTTCCTTCCTTATGTATGAAATCCTCTTTGTAGACAGTGTCATGTTTTGCAAAAGTCTTAGTGTCTTGGTGCAAAAGTCTTCATGGTCAAGCTTTAATGTTAGGACAGTGCAGGAAAAGGGGAAAATGCCAATAGAAACAAACAAAACAGAACAAAAACAAAAGCAAGCTAGCAAACAAACATAATTAATTGGGAAGGTTTTACAGATATTATCTGCACTATGTTATCAATGTCTTGTTTCTTCTGGGGTTCAAATGTTTTGTTTTAAATATATTAATATCTCGCAAATGACAAGCCTGCTTTTTTGCACTCAAAAGGAGATCAATACCTCTTTGCTGATAAAATCCATGGAATTACACCTAACAGACTTTGATATTCCTATCCAATGTCACTTTAGAATACCTCAGGAACTACACCAATTATTTTCCTTCGTACAAAGTAAAGAATATATATTTACGTGATATATCTATCGATTTATATCTATTATCTATCTAATCTATCTAGCTAAGCAATTCTTTTTAGTGATTTATGAAAGAGCTGATTAAAATAAATATTGACACAATCTAAGATATTTTCATTTGTGAACTTAAAATATTTTAAGACTAGATAAAAAACATATACCTTTTTATAACTATACATCCACAAACAACTAAATTTGGCAAAATGACAAAATTCATTAGACAAAATCACTAATGATATAACTTCAAGGTACAGATGATTAATTCATTGATTTTTTTACATTATAACCAGTAGCATGTTTATGGTATTTTTCAGGCTAGTCTGAGTCAACTTTTCTTCTTTCATCAATGCTGCATGCATGGCTTCATTTCTCTTTTACAAAGATAAAAGTTCTTGCATTAGCTCTTTATTCTCATAGAAGGTGTTTTCATGTCCACTGTTGTAGTCATTAAGGAAATTCTGAGATCACATTGCACGATGAGACCCAAATCAGATATAATATCAGGAAGTCTTGACCTTCTTTTCATCCCATCTCTAGTATTTTGTCTCTCTTCAACTCAACATCTTCAAATCAGAATATTTCCACTTGTAAATATCATCAGATCTGAATTTCATGAAGGATACTTTTTCTCAATATTTCTAACATCATTCATTACATCAAGGGTTAAAATTTATGCATCCTATAATCTCAAGAACTTTAAAGCAGATAAGGGCCTTTCGATATAGAATTTCATAAACAAATTCATGATGAAAAGTAAATAGATTATATATAAAATAAACTTTTGCATTTTAACATGGAACTTAGTAATGTAACACACAGGAAAATAACACAATACAATATTTATTGACAGATTCCAGATGCTGTGATAAGGATGTTACTTATATAAAATGTAATCTTTAAAATAATCTTTTAGGATAAGTAGTTTATTATTTCCATTTTACAGAGAAGAAATCAAACCTCAGACCAAGTAACTTTTCAATAAACTCAGAAACAGTAACTGGTAAAACTTCGACTTGAGTCTAATAATTTTCTCCTTATATATTTTCTTTTCTAAAATTTATTTTTATTTTTAATTATTATGGATGCATAATAGTCATATATATTTAAGGGTGTATACAATGTTTTGATCATTTTAATAAACCATGTTGACTTTGCACTTGTAACAAAATAATTATGACAAAATAGTGCTTAGGTTGATATCCTGGGCATGCCAATGGTGAAAAGTTTTAGTTAAGAAATCTTTTGGTGACCTCCCTTCATAAAAGCTATTGATTCTGCTAATAGCATATAAGCTTCTGGCAAATGGAAGGCAAAGAACCTGTAACAGTGGAAGGGAGGCTTAGCATGATTAGCTCTATTTTGCTTCTGACCCCCTGCAGTAATATCCTTTAGGTTAAAAGCTTCTGCTTAGCTCTGCATGTAAGCCCGCTAATTATAGGAAGAATTTAGTTTATAGTTCAACCCTAAAAGAAAAATGATAACTGTCCCTTTCTCTAAACTAACTCCCTGGGAGATAAAAAAATATACACACAAGTAACAATGCTGTGTTAAAGATTTATAGGAACACTGTGACCTGACCTACTCATCCAAAGTTACCTGACCAAGTAGACCAAGGAAGTTTTACAACAAATATTTTAAGACTAGATAAAAGACATATACCTTTTCGTAAATATACTCCACAAACAACCTCCTCTGACCCGCACTGATGCCCTGAAGTCTGCGGTCCCCTGTTACCTCTTGCATTCTCCTCCACACCACCATTCTTTCCCTTTGCTTAACATAAAAAAACAGCCTAAAGTTCATATAAACTTACGATGGCTCTTTCGGACATTAGTCCACCATCTTCTTGGCTTTCTGAATGAAAGTCATGTTCCTTGCCTCAACACCTTCTCGAGGAATAGGACTCGGATTCCTTACTTGTAAATTGTTTTCTCCTCCTAGGATTTCAAAGTAGAACAGAAGGTTTATGAGACCTATGAATAGTACCCATTCACTTTGATTTTATTTTCATTGTACAGTCTTAAAAATGAGACTTCTACATGGCAAAGAGTTGCAAATAACAGGCAGTTCATACCTCTCGCATGCTCTACTTAGTTTTTTTTAATATACAAATAACTTACTATGTCTGTAGACATGTTTTCTTTTTCTCTGCCTTTAATATCCTGTCCAATGTGGCTTTAGAATACCTCAGTAAGAGGTATTTTGCTGCTAGAAGTTGGGTATTCTCTCCCTTCCTTTTCCTTTCACGGACTTCAGTTCTTTCCATAATTAATGACACAACTTCAGCACTTGCCCAGGACTTAGTTTCATTTTGTTTTCATTCTCCCCTAAGAGGCTAAAAGTGAAAGAAGAAAGGTGTCAGGAACCAGGAAGGAGCCCCTGTCTTGGATCTTAGAGCATATTTGATAGCCTTGGGGAATAGGGATGTCCAATTAAAAAATGTTTTTTTTTCTTCAAAAACACAATTTTCCTTGGGCTAAGATACATAAACAGGTATTCATTCAGCTAGCTATAGAAACTGTATAAATTTGTCAACATGGAGTGACAAATATCACAAAGTTCTGCACATCCTGGAAAAGAATGCAAGAATACTATATCCCAGTAATAAAACCTTCTCAGAGGGGCCAGGTGAGGGTCTCAATAAAAGTGTTTGTGTTTCTTTAATCAAAGAAATTTATTATTTAATTTATTAATATTCCAATGAATAGACTTATGACTTTGGAAATAGTGTTTTATATTATCTGCTCAATCTTTTAAGAAAGGATTAAATGAATATTATGCCAAAAGTCATACAGCAAGTTAGAATAGTAGAGACCACTTTTGGAGAGCTAGATATTTTGACATTTTTAAACTCTCCCTGGCATTTAATATTCCTCTTGCCCATTGTTGCTAGAAGCAAAATCTCGTCGAAAGCCTCCTGAGGGTTGTGTGCTTCCCTCAGGTACAAGAGGATAGACAGAAGCTATGAAACAACTTTCTGTCTAGCAGTGGCCCAAGGACAAGTGAAGCTCTGGTCAAAATCATCAAGACAAATTTGTAGGGACTCAGGAAAACAAAATTAAATAGTTTCTTGTGTTGAAATTAAGATGTGCTACAGATGTGTGAAAATACGAGCTTTATTTCCTCTACTGACTTATTTTATTGCTAAAATACTATTTTTTTTTTTTTTTTTTTTTTTTTTAGTGAGCATGCATTGCTTATGTAAGAAAAGGGGACGTTTAAGAGAAAATAATTCCATTTTACATCACAATAAAAATGACTGCTACTGGAGTTTTACAGAGGAAGAAGGGGGAGTTCCCAAAATGACTTTCCCTAGGAAGTCTACAAAGGTCAATTTTAGGCCTTCATTCCTTCTGTAGATTCTTCTGTAGACTCTGTAGATTTCTTCTGTGCTCCTGGGTTTCCTGCTCCTTTCCAGGTAGTTGACACTAGGGAAGACCAGCTAGGGAAGCTTCTAATCTAGTCAGAGAGAAGGATGTTCTCTTGCCTCTTAAATTCATACTTAAAATACAGTTTCTAATTAACACATTACTGCAACACTAGAAAATTCTTTTTTTTTTTTTGAGCCCATGGTGTTTTATTACTAAAATAAATAAAAACTTTGAAAACAAATGATCCTTTCTAATTTAATGAAATATTTATTTTTATTGTTTTCTGTTTTTTTCAACAAAAACTCATATAAAACTTGAAAATTAGTAATGTAAAAAGTAATGTGAAAACTTGAAAAAATAGTTCATAAAGGTAAAGCTTTTTCTTTAAGTGTAATTTAAAGGTAAACATAAATAGAAAAATGAAATTTATTGATTTCTATTCATTTAACCCCTTTTTTAGAATTAAACTGTCAATATTAATAATAATGATAATATCAACAAGTAAGATTTTCACACACCAGCTGCATGGTTTTGCCCAGGTTTTGCTTCATGAGGCCCCAGGCTCAAGATTAGCATGAGTAAAATACAACTCACATGGCAATTAATGTGTTAAAAATTCAAGCCATGCAATGATGTTCTCTGGAAATGTCACAGACATTTCTAGTCTGTGCTACTTACTCATTCTGCATAGTCCAGAGCATTCTGGACTCTGAATTTCATAGCACACATTGTCTCTGTAGTCTCACCACCTAGAACAGTTAAGTCAGACTATTTATATTATCAACATTTGTCAAATTTAAAAGAATTGAAGAAGGGTGGGTATAAGGGAGAAAGAACAAGCATTTCTATATGTTGTGGTTATGGATTACTTTGTAACCCAACTAAGAGCATAATAACATCAAAAATACATAAACTTATAATAATTTGCAGTAATATATTTGTGAGAAACCTGTCTTCATGTTGTAAGGCACACATATATAATATAGCCCCTGAAACTAGACCTGCTTATAATTTTGGGTTTGTTAGTGCAATGCTTATTTATATTGCTAGGATATTTTGATTTTAACTACAGGAACATTTTTAAATGGAGTAAATTGATATATAGATTTTAATAATTATTAATATTGTAAATATATTTTTGTTTCTAGATCCTAAAACTTTTTGAAAATATTATTGTCCTTTACTAGAGAGGAAACAATTTTCACTAAAACTCAAATTTCTGAATGCGTGATACAAGGTAGCATACTAAACCAGAAAAGTCTCTCTATGAGGCATTGCATCTTTCTCTATATCATTAATAAATAATTCAGGATACATCACCATTGTGATAAAGTTGATTAAAAGATGCACTCCTATGTTTGGTGTCTGATATATTTGAGATATTTAAAAATATAGAAAGAGAGAGAGGGGGGAAAAGAAAAAAATTCCAAGATTTCCTCCAGTTGTTGTTTTTTGCATTTTACAACTTTCGCAGTTGTGTTATATTTAGCTTTAATTCCTCCCATTGCAACCTAAGCTTTTTCTTCTTGCTTGATGAAGATGGAAAACAGCTGGCTACCAGCAACACTTTATTTACCCCTGGTCTTCTCTCAAAACAATACAAAACTCGTTTTTTCCCATTTTCTATCTAATCTAATTGTTTTCCCAAATCACATGAAAATGTTACAGAAAAAGTGGACTAGAAGTTGTACAGTCTTTTAATGTCTGCTGTGGACATGTGTTTCTTTTCATTAACGACTTAGAGAATATAGACTATGTTTGAGCGGCAGAGATTCCTTTGGATAAAATGTCGTAAATAAACAGCCATATCTTCTAATACTCTATTTTTGTTTTAATTTAATTTATTTTTAAAAAACTATAAAACAGTTGTAATTTGAGAAATGGTGAAAAGCAATCCCTGTGATGTTTTATTGATCATTTGCATATATTTAAGAATTTCCTCATTGGTGAGAAGGGGGGAGTGTGAATGGAGAAATCTCTACATGCTAGTAAAATATCAGTGCTTTTTAAGCCCACTTATTTATCTAGCTCTCCCCAACTCTGATCAGAAATATTTACGTTTGAAACCTGTGAAATTAACAGAATCCTTTGTGTTTGGCAATTACTTTAAAAATAATCTTTTGAAAAGTGACCAATACTTGCATTTCTGAAAATAAATCAATTAATGCACTACAGAATATGATTGTATTCATTTGAATATGAAAAAGTGTTGTCCTGTCTCATCAGATGTGAAGTATTCTCTAGGGCAATTTTTCTAATGCTTCACCATCATTAACTTGAGCGCCATTGTCCTACACCTGGACTCTTTCACTAGCTTAGATACTAGCATTTACTAGCGGGCTCTAACCAGATGCAGCAAGTAGCAAAGATGTCACATGCCATGTGGGACTGTAATGTAGTGCACCTGACAACTGGCAGAGCCCTTGGAAACGAGGCTTAATGGTTAAATGAGTGCAATTAAGTGTGCTGGTACATCTTTGCTGTCCCAGAGTATGAGAATGTTTAATGTGACTCATCAGCCCCATTCCAAGTTCCAGACACTTAAAAACTGAATGCACATAAATAGCAAAAGTCACAGTAAATCAGTTGCACAAAAGAATTTAGAAACGTAAAAAATGATAAGCAATTTTGGTCTGCGGGTTGCTTTTCAGTAATACAGCTCAACATTATACAGTGCAGTGATGCTAGAATCATTTCCAATTCAACACATTTAACTTTGCTCTGTTACAAGTTCCTTAAAATGCTATTTCCCTTTGCAAGAGCAAACTATTTGTAAATCATATCTTCTGAGGGAGGCCCAGGGTGTCTTTCAATTCCACTGTCAAACTCAAAACGACATTGCTAAATTAAAGTTAAGAAATAGCTCTGCATTGAGCTATGTTGCAACTTCTATCCAACAGTCATTTTAAAACAATCAATAGTACAGAGAGTCAAAAGTCCAAGATTATAGAAATTGCCCATTTGGACAATCAGGACAAAAAGAAGTAGACATCATTTTGTTTTTCTCTGATCAATCGTTGTCGGGAAAAAAAAAGAGGAAAACATAAACTTCCTCAACTCACAGTCAATAAAACCATAATTTAAACTTTTGCAGAAAAAAAAGTAACATTCAAACTTTCTAAACAGAAAAAAAGATTTCAGATAGCAGACCACATGACCAACCTTGAAGCAGTCTAAAGATAAAGATAGCAACTGGAGAGAAAATAAAAATGATTAACCAGCATGAGTTCAAGTCTTTCCATTATAGAATGCAGAAATTATTCTCTTCCTCTAAAATTCTTCTGCACACTAGAAAATTTATTTACTGGAAAGAAGTAAAGGAAAGCATAAATGTCCATCATGATTGTCAGTTTTAACAAAATTTAAAACCCCAAAACGTGCTATACAATGGAATAATAAGAATAATAATGGGACAAATCTACACTGCAAAAATTGGAACAAAATATTTTATTTTTGGCTTGATTTTACATGAAAGTTTACTTGCTTATAAAATTATATGCATTATTAAAGAAGGTAAAGTAAAATTGAATTTTAAACTAAAGAAAAGATATTACTACATTAGCTAAATGCCAAAGAAGTATGGTAAATTTAATTACAATATGCTTTTTACATTAATGTATTACTCCAGGAGATTTCTCATGCATTTTAGAGTGAGTGAGTCCCACAAGAAAAATTAGCAATAAACAAAAGCTAAAAGAATACAATTGCACACATATCTGATATATGGAAATAGAAACAGAAAACACTCAATGAGGTCTAGCAGTTACAACCGTGTACAGTGCCTGCTGGAGCAGATGGCCAAGTTGACGAGAATTTCAGAGTTTACAGCCAGACATTAGGTCCAAAGTCAGTTCATTGGAAAAATATAAATATACTAACCTGAGAAAACTCAACAAAGAAGAAAAGAACTTATCAAATTCAAATCATTTGATTCAGAGAGGAACATTTCGGTGAAAACTTGAGATTTCATATTGTTATTTCTGAAAATAATCTGAAAAATCAGATAAACCATAAAGGCTATGATAATTTAAATATTTAGGTTTAGTATAAAGTAAATCATCTGTACTTTCTAGTTATAAATTGGTATTAATTGTTTGCTTAACAAATAGAGTACTACAGAAATTTTATACCCAAATTACTGAATAACAAAGATGACTTTTCTTTCTTATTATATATTAATTAATAAAATGGTTAACAGTTGCCATATGGCATATGGCACTTCTTTCACACCACTGTGAGCCATGCCACAGAATGCTACATCACCCATCTAAGAATTTTTTTCCTTCTCCTTCTTACCCATATGGCATTCAATTCTAAAATAGATTTTTCTGCAGATAATCAGGGTCTCCATCCAATATTCAATGGTTGCGAACCAGATATGACTGAAAGATGAGAGCAAGTTCATATAAAACTTCAGCTCCCAGTTGGTTCTATTGATGAGAAGACTCATCTATATGTATGTATTGCCACAGAAAGCATGATTTCCACAGAAATCAACTGAAAATTGAACTCATCCATTTGCTTTAATATCTAACTCCTCATGGGAACAGAAAATTAAAATTAAAGTATTTTGGTTTTATCAATCCACTTAGCTGAAATCACTTACCTATTCAGAAGTTTGACCTCAGAAATGTAAAGAACTGAACAGAAACAAATCAAAGTTTGACACAGGGAATCTTGTCATGACTTCCAACATATAATTAGGTTGAAACCTCTAGGGCTCCATTATGGAATTTATGAAATGAATTAAATGATAGAGTGTCATTAGTGCTGACTGGCAGCCTCAACCCATTTTACACGTGATGCTTGATGAAGACATGTTTGATTAAAGACATTGTCCACATTGTATAGCAAATTGTATTTTGCCCATCAGCATGAGGACAGAAATTTTTTATTAACAATCTATTGTTACTCTCAATTCTAAAGGTTAAAAGAAAGACCCTGCCTAAAAATTACCTACTACTGAGGGCCTTTAGTTAATCATTACTGGGCAATGGGTTTTGCTATCATTGTCCCTCCTTTAGTTGCCTTCATCTGCTGATAAATTTTCTAGACATTCTTTGCCCTTTTTTTAAAAAAAATAATAAACCTACTTTTTGAAAAAATAATTGTAGGCCATTCTTAATAGTGAATTGCAATAGTCTTTATTTATATTTGCAGTAAATGTTTCTGTGTCTTGCTTAGGTCCAAAAGTTTTTTCTGACTCTCCAAATATTATATGTTTTATCTCCTGATAGCACTTAATAATTTATTCTTAATTTATTTACATTTACATGAAAATTTGTATGTAACATGCCCCTATTATATTGGATTAGGATCCTTTATTTACAATAATCCTGTTTTCTCCAGCAGATTATGTACCGTGTGAAACCAGAAACACCATATATTTACTTTTGTACCTGCACTGCATGAAATACTGAGTAAATATCTTTGAACACACAAATATCATACATTACATGTGTGTATGTTGGTGATAATAAGGTGATAATATAAAGTTTCACAAATGTAAATATCATTATTATAATTGGAAATACGTTTTAAACTAAGATTACCTCATTCATTTTCTATTACTTATTTTTATTAAGACTACAGATTGAAACTTACAAAAAAGAAACCATGAAATAGGAGGCAAAATACATTACTCAGGAAACATTATCTCTTGTGTCAAGAAGCAGGAAATAGAGTTCTTAAGGTTCCAAATGACCTTAAAATGTGTACCTATAGAGTTACAGAAAATCACAAACTGGAAAACTTTTAAAAGGATAGAATATTGTTATTAAATAGTATGGCCTTTAAAAAGACAGACATTCATTCATTCATTGATGTGTTAATTCCTTCACTGTGCAAGAATACTTAAAGAATAAAAGATGCGGTGAAATATACCAATTGTCCTTACCATGCCCAAAACTTAACAGTTGAGCTAACAAATGAAGGTACTAGAAAGGAAATGCCAAAGAAGTTTAAAAAGGAATGATAACTTTTAGCTAGCAAGAGCAAAGGAAACTTCATAGAAAGTAGCAGAAGGATTTTGTATCCCTTCAGCAATCTCATTATTTTGGGTGAAAACAGTGTTATTGCTTAAAAGCAATTTTTGTTTGTTTGTTTTGCTATGTTATATGCATTTTTTGAAATATTTTCCTAAAGCAGAATTAAAATATCAGGAGTTTAAAATAATTTTAATTAGGAAACAGGCTAGGCAAGTAACGACTCAGCTTATTTTAGGGAAAAAAATGTGAACAGGTTAATTAGCTTTTATAGGAAGTGATTTATAGCTTATGTTAAATCTGTGGATTGACTTCAAGGAGAATGATTGACCTGTGTCCTAGAGAGCAGAGTAAGAAGATATGTCAAATTCTTCCTCATTTAATAAAATACAGTAATAGTGACTGGGTATAAAAAAATAGCTTAGATGAGCATATAGAGATTGTATTTTTGGTAAATGAGTTTGGGTTTTATTAGCAAATACTTTCAAGAGCCAAATTATGTATATGTTGATAATTATTTAATTCTATGATAATATTAAAGATGTTTTACAAATAACTTCATAAGACTGAGCAGGAACTTTGATTTAGTTCAACGATTTAGTCCATTATCATCTGGAATGATCTAAAACCATCCTTGACCACATTTTTAGCCGGAATCCCAAATTGTGTTTGTTTCTAACTCACTTTATTCTAGATATATTTTACACAGTTGAAACAATTGAACTCAAAACAAAAATATTTATAATTGGAAAGTGAGAGCATTTGTGAAAGAGACAATAGGAGTAGAACAATTATGATGAAGTAGGATAAGGAAAGTACACAAAATGCATGCCTTCAATCTTGTGAAACAGCAAGACGTAGGCTATAAATTGGCTTTTGAACTTCATAGCAGCTATCCAAAAGAGGTACGTGAATTATTTACATGATTCACAGTGTCCATAAGGCAAAAATTAATTATTCAAAAGGATCATTGGTAATCTTAATAATGAAATGAGAGAAATATTTCTTCCCTTCATTCTGATGACTCTATGTGATATGATAAAGTCTGCTAAAACATTTTTATAACAGACACAGTAATGTGTTTCATTAAGTTGCTATGCATTTTTTAATGTATACTAATTATATAATGCTAAAACTTTAGGCAGAAAGGTGATTTGGATCTGGCATGAAAATTCTCAATGACTTAGTTTGATCCAACAATAAAATTAGATTACCTTCAAAAATTGATGTACTGTGCATCTTTTTGGCACATTCAATAACTGTTAGTTCTTATATTTGCAAATTTTGAGAATTATTAGTCATTAAAGAGTTTGAGATTATATTTGCCCACAAATCCCAGAACAATTCTAAATGCAGGTGACCCTTGAACAATGTGAAGGAAAGGGGAACAGTAGAAAATCCACACATAAATTTTAACTCCTCAAAAACATAATTACTAATAGCCCACTGTTGACAGGAAGCCTTACCATTAACAAAAACAGCCAATTAACACATATTTTGTATGCTATGTGTATTATATACTGTATTTTCAAAATGAAATATGCTAAAGAAATGAAAATGTTATTAATAAAATTATAAGGAAGAGACAACATATTTACTATTCATTAAGTGGAAGTGGGTCATCATAAAGGTCTTCACTCTTAGTGTCTTCATATTGAGTAGGCTGAAGAGGAGGAAGAAGGGAAGGGGATTATTTTTTCTTTCTCATGCATGGCAGAGGCAGGACAAAATTGTTGTATAAGTGGACCTGCACAGTTCAAACCCTTATTGTTCAAAGGTCAACTGTAATTTGAAAATCAAGTGAGTGGGCAGTAGATGTAAAGTTACGTTGTGTACATTGAGAATACTATCCTGCATTTCAGATCTCTATACAAAAATTAGATAAAAATCTATAGGTATGATCTACATTCTGCCCCCAAATGTAGGATTTTCTCCATCACAGAGAGATATGAGTGATTAGAATTCCAAAATTCTCACACAGTAAATATGACCAGAATATTTTTAATTTTGAATAAGTCTAAAATGAGCAATAAAAATTTTTCTCATAACTGCAATAAAGTCATAAATTAGTATAAATATATTTAATGTATTTGGTATATTAAACTTTTCTGAAAATTAGTTTTTAATCCTTGAAGATAATAAGAGTTTTCAGACTATAACCCTATTTAATGAGTTAACTTGACAAATGGTTTTATCTATGAGACACTTTTCAAAGAGATCACTTTGGCTATCCAGTTTATTAAAATATTTTATTTATATCAATAAAGCCATATCCTCTTAATCTAAAATATATATTACATGTAAGCAAATTCAATATTCAGTTAATTAATATTTGTAGGATGATAATAATGGTATTAATAATATTAATAGCTACCATTTGTTATAGTTTTGTAATATGCCAGACAGATCCTGTTCTAGGCACTGCATAAGTATTAATATTACATCATTTAATTTTCACAAAGATTGGCTAAGCCCCTTGGCCAACATCATAAAATTGGTAAGAAGCAGAGCCAGGATTTAAACCCAGACAGTTCGGCTCCAGAGTATGTGTTCAGATCCACTTCAAACCATAGCACCAGGTGTTAAAAATATCATGATGAGCAAGATATGCATGACCCGTACCCTTACATGCTAAATGGAAGAGAAATTGAATTTAACATGTAACAGCAATAAAAATGTGTTGCTGTGTGATGTGAAGATTCACAGGTGGGGAACGAACATAATCTTTAAAAAAACAACCAATCAACCAACCAACCAAACAAACAAACAAAACACACGAAAGTAGACCTGAAAAAAATAGGTAGGAACTTGCCAGGAAAAAATTGGGAGGGGAGGGGAAGACCCTTCCAGAAAGAGAAAACTGCATTTGTAAAATCTTATGATTCTATGACTTTATATACTCAATAGCATGGAGTTATCTTTGCCAGGCCTGTGTATATAGGATAATGATCTCTATATTGATAGAATTGAAACATTTATCACCTTATCTTCCACTTGTGACTTCTTTGAGATGTACAGTTTGTCAGCAGAGTTTTTAAATTGTTATAACCTTCACTTGAAAAATACTGTTGTAGATTGTACAGCAATATAAATTATCTTGTAGCAATTTTGGTGTCTTCTGATATTAACATTATTATCATCACAATCCTTAAATGATGAAGTACCCACTGCTAAATGCCTGGCGTATTTACTTCATCATAAAATATGTAAGGTAAATTTTGACTTATCTACTACTATTACCTAATGTAGTTGCAGGATCAAAACTGCAAATATATGCAATAAGATCATATTCTTATGAGAGATTCTTATTCTTACACAATAAGATCCTGTGCCTAGAATAGGATCTTATTTTCAACCCAACTTGAACACAAAGAACGAGAATTAGTCTTAAAAGCAAATAACCTTGTCCACTTGACAGAACATTTTATGCAACACAGTGCAAGCTGCACAGTTATAAAACTAGACAGAAGTGTCATTTCTACAACGTGAATTTTGAAAGTAAAGGGCACTTTAAAGACACACACCCAGCCCCCTTGTCTGCCATGAGCTAGATAGCTCAGCAGTACAGAATCGATTATCTGAACTAATACCACAAATCATTGGCATGGGAAGAAAAATAGAAACTAGAGAACTCAAGGTTTTTCAGTTGTAAACAATAGCACTTATAAAGGAGAAAAAGAATAGCAAAAATACAATGATTGTGAAGGTGATTTTTTTCTTTCTTTACAAAGTGGTTATCTATATTTTAGGATTCCTAGTTTGTATATGGGCCAAGAAAATTACTCAATATTGTTTTATGTTAGAATTTAGCAATATCTACAGCAAATGTTTCGCATTTTCTTAGAAATCCATTGTTTCATATAAAACAAATTTATCTTTTTTCTGTCTCTTCTATCTGCATATGCAGTAAATATAATTTTACTTATAATGTGAATCAAATACATTGCACAATATCATTCCAAATAAAAATTTAGCTGTTCTAACTGAATGGTATTCTAGATTCCATTTGGTACATTTTACCTATTTTTATATCAATTTTTTTGAAAGCAAGATTTTGTTTTATTCTCATCATTATATTGTCTATACTTATAAAATGCTAAAATATAGTGTCTACATAAATATGACCAGTTTTGTATTGTAAGAGGTATTGCTATTTTATGATATTTATGAAACATGCTTTATGTTTCAATGTGTAAAGCTTGGAAGGCTTCTCTTCTCACTCTTTCTCCAAACCCTCTGTTTCACTTGACATTTTGCATTTAGGGAATACATTTGATGATTAATGAAAGGTCCTAAGCAATATTAAACCCAAATTAGGGACAAAATGCAAAAACACAGGAAACTACAACATCATTCTCCAAGTAATTTCAGGTCTTACATTTTTCTCATTGTGGCTATTTCATTAACCACTAACCTCTCAATTGTCATGACTTCTGTTTATATTCACCACTATGAAAATGGGCAAACCCATGGCTTAAAGTTTTCTTACTTATAGAAGAATTCTTTTCAGTCAGAAAATACCCTAATAAATATTTTTTAAAGAATTAAACCATAACATCATGAATAATGAGAGAAAACAAAAATATGCTATCATCCATCCAAGCTCAATTGAATAATCTATGATGATAATGCATCAATTTCCTTAATGAAGATAGTGGCCATCAGAAGTGTCAACATAGATAGGAAGGTGTGTTGATTGATTGACAGGTGTTATGATAGATGCAAATCATGTTAGAGATAATGAAGTAAATTTTTTGAATGGCAATTTATCAGTACATTGTGAGAACCATAAATTATTCCAACTCTATTCTAAGAAATATCTCAAAAGAAGAAAATTTTAAAATAATTTAAGTAAAAATGTCTTTTAACACTGTATTTGATAACACAATATCAGAATTGGTTTTCAATAAAACCTACATTTAAAAAAGGGACATATTAATTATAGTTATGTGATAGATTGAGCAACTATGAAACCTTAAAAAAAGAAGTAATGGTTTATGAAATAATTTAAGTGAAAAAATTAAAAAAATACAAGTTAACAGCTACTATAATTACAACTATGAAAAAGATATATACAGATATGTAGAAATATCAGAATAGGCCACAGATAAATGTCAATTGTGAAGTTGATAGTAATTATTATTTTAATATTTATGAAATATTTATTTAGTATTTTATTGTGAACTATAAAAAATTGTATGTTATTCAGAGTTTTCAAATATTAAAGGAAATTTCCTGATCTAATTCTCTATGATTCATCAGTGATTAACATGAAATATTTTCCTTTTAGTTTAAATTGATTCATTCTCTCTAATTAAATATATGTAAATATATATTTATATGTTAATATAAACTTTCATACTTTCCTCAGTAGAATGTAAGTCCCTAAGGGTGAGAGTTCTTGTCTGTTTTGTTCATTGATCCATCAGAAGCATCCAGAATAGTTCCTGGCACTTTGCAAATTTCAGTAAATATCTGTTAGATGAATGAATCCATCATTTTAGGCAATTTTGAATATCTCTGTCAGAATTCATGCGTTCATATGTCCTCATGTGAATGTGCCATTCTCAGAGTAAAAATCCACTCCCTCACTTTTTTTAAATGAATAGGTAAGATGTCTTTGTATTGTATGAAAAAAATATGGATGCAATTGGATTCTTTGGCAACACAGATAGTAAATACTGTACTGATAAAATTTTTATGGCAAGTAGAAATTTATAAACTGGGTACCACATAAACAGCTATTACCCATTGTATTTCCAAATGTTTAAGTAGGTTCATGACGGGTAGCAAGGCTTAGAGAAGAAACTTCCAAAAAATGACTCAAATAGGTGGAGTTCTTTGTCCTTCGAAGAATTCCAAGAGAAGACAAATAAAGTATATTCCTAGACAGAATAAAAAATGACTATTTAACCTTATCTCTCCATTAATTTTGGAATACAATACTTACATTAATATTAGAAAAATATTTTGTCAGAAAACCTAAGAATCAAATTTGGCCTGTAAGTAATGATATTCTACCTGAAGTTCTATCAGAAATTCCCTATCTACATGTCTTGGATCGTTGTTCACAGGCAATAAATAATTCAATCAGTATATGCTGGATACACTGCAACCAAGCTTATCATAAGACAATTTCTTTGCCACAATATGTACAGATGCTTCTCTGGATTATTAATTGTACATTACTTTTCATACATATTTTCTCAGTGCCACAGATACAATTGCAGGTTTCAATGTTTTAGAATCTGTTATGAGTTGAATTGTGCCCTCAAAAAGATAGATCGACGTCCTAATTCCCAGGAGCTTATTTGGAAATAGCATCTTTGCAAATAAAATGAGTTAAGATGAGTTTCTTACTAAAGTAGGGCAAGCCCCTAATCCAATATGACTGTTTCCCTGATGAGAAGATGATGCAAAGACATGAGGAAAGAATGCCAAATGCGGACAGGGGCAGAGATTGGAGTTACGCCGCCACAGGCCAACAAAACGCCTGGCACAAAGCGATATAAAGGACCTGAGAAACCAAGAAGGAGGGGGAGGGTTGGTGTGGTCTACCTATCGCAGACCATGAACACTATTCTGGTGATGGGCACACCAAAAGCCCTGACTTAAACATTATACAAGATATCCATGTAATAAAACCATTTGTATGTACTTAATTAGTACTTTGAAATAAAAAAAAAAAGTAAAGAAAAAGAAAAAGAAATGGGGGGAAAAAAACTGCCTGTGGCTACCAGAAGCTGAAAGAGACAAGGAAGGAGCTTCCCTAGAGGGTTCAGAGAGGGCTTGGCTTTGCCAATACCTTAATTTGGGACTTCTGGCCTTCAGAACTTTAAGTGGATAAATTTCTGTTGTTTTAAGTCATCCAATATGTGTTACTTTCTTATGGCAGTGCCGGCAAAATAATGTAGGCCATAGGAAACTAATGATTAAATTGGATAATGTCATATATTAATAAAAATACTGGACTTGGAGACATAGGTTTCAATCTCATTTTTGCCACATTTTATAGAGTGATTTTTTTTCAGCGTCTTGGCTCTATTGCCCAAGGTGGAGTGCCTTGTTGCGATTATAGCTCTGTAGTGAGTGATCTTTGATAGATACTAATCCAAAGGTTTTAACTTGTCAATGAAAATATTGTCTATATCATAGTAATGCCTCCCTCCCTTCCATTGAGCTATTGTGTATTGAAAGTACTACGACAAGAGATTAGGGACCATCACGCCTTTCCTTTAGTTAGCACTATATTTACAAAATCGCACCAGGTACTACAATGATTTGTACCTGATACAAACAGAATGTAAACTGATCTCGGATAATTAAAATGTTCTGAAAGAACATTCAATGCTTAATGCTAACTAAATGATCTGGTGCAAGCTAGTTCAAAGAAAAGCAACCAACAGTATCTCTTGAATTGTAGATGAGTGAAGAGAAAACAAGATACACACAGATAAGACTAACAATCCCATAGGTAACCACTACAATCACTGCCCTAAGACTGTCCGTTCCCCACAAAGTTAATGACACTAAGTTTTTAAAAAGTTAATGAATTAAATGCATGTCCTTTTGTACCTATGTCTCAGAATTTCCTAACAAATTTGACAACACAGAACAGGAGTCTTTATGACAGTCCTTTACTGTTTTGGTCTAAGTGTATTGACAGCTTGTATTAATTTCTTGTATAGCACAAAAGAGCACTATAAGACTAACCACAGAAAAAGTATTTTGACAGCTTCAATCCAGTGTCTGAAGATGGAAAGTTGGGTAATTATTTTGACCTTTCCATTGGATAATCTAGAGCAAAATGAGACGTTTCAAAAAAAATCTTTATTAACTTATCTAGCATGTAACCAAAAAATACCTAAATTTTAATAGAATTAATTTTTTGAGCAATTTGGGGATTATATCAAGATTGAGCAGAACACATAGTAATTTCCTATGTACACCTTGTACCCACATATGCATAGCCTTGCCTGTTATCCCAACAGTCCCCACAAGAGTGGCACATTTGCACCAACTGATGCACTTGCATTGATGCATAATTTTCACCCAGAGTCCATAGTTTATATTAAGGTTCACGCTGGGTATTGGACATTCTGTGGGTTTGGATACATTTATAATGACACGTACCCATCATTATGCTATCATACAAAGTACTTTCCCTGCCCTACAAATTCTGTGTGCTTTGCCTATTCATCCCCCTTCGTCACTGAACCCCGGCAACCATTGATATTTAACTTTCTACTGTCCCCATATTTTTTTACTTTTCCAGAATGTCATATAGTTGCAATCATATAATATGTAGCCTCTTCAGATTGGCTTTTTTCATTTAGCAATATGCAGGTAAGTTTTCTTCATGTCTTTTCACAGCTTGATAGCTCCTTTCTTTTTATCACTGAATAATATTTTATTGTCTGAATATACCAAAGTTTATTTATTCGCTCACCTACTGAAGGGCATCTCAGTTGTTTTCAAATCTCAGCAATTATGAATAAAGCTGCTCTAAACATTTGTGTGCAAGTTTTGTGGGAAGTGAATTTTCGATTCCTTTGGGTAAACACCAAGGAGCATAATTGCTGGATCATATGATAAGAGGGTATGTTCAGTTTTTAAGAAACCAACAAATGGGCTTCCAAAATGACTGATCCATTTACATTCTAACCGGAAATAATTGAGAGTGTCTGCTGCTTCATATTCTCATTAGCATTTGGTGTCTTCAGTGTTCTGGATTCTGGCCCTTTTAATAGATGTGTAGTAATGTCTCATTGTCATTTTAATTTGCATTTCCCTGATGACATATGATGTGGAGCATCTCTTTATATGCTTAATTGCCATCTGTATATTTTTTGTGAGGTATTTTTCCAGGCCTTTGCCCTATTTTATTAGCCAGCTTGTTTGTTTTCTCATTGAGTTTCAAGTGTTTTTGTCTATTTTCGATAATAGTCCTCTATCAAATATGTTTTTTGAAAGTATTTTCTCCCAATCTGTGGCTAGTCTTTTTGTTCTCTTTACAGTGTCTTTCACCGAGCAGAAATTTTAAATTTTAATGACATCTAGCTTATTAATGTTTTCTTTCACAGATCATGCCTTTGGTGTTATATCTAAAGAGATAGCACCATATATACATAAAGTCATCTACATTTTCTCCTTTGTTATTTTCTAGGATTTTTATAGTTTTTCATGTCTAGATTCATTCTTTTGCCTGTGTATATCTGGCTGTTTCAGCACCATTCATTGAAAAGACTATTGTTCATCCATTGTATTGCCTTTGTTCCTTGTCAAATATAAAAATTCTAGAAGAGAATGTTGGAAAAACTCTTCTAGATATCAGCCTAGGCAAATAATTTATGAAAAGAGTCCAATGGCAATCACAGCAGCAATAAAAATAAATAAATGGTACCTGATCACACTAAAAAGCTTCTGCACAGCCAACGACCTAATCAATAGAGCAAACAGACAACCTACAGAATGGGGGAAAATATTTGCAAGCTATACATCTGATAAAGGGCTAATAACCAAAATATACAAAGAATTCGAGCAAATAAGCCAGAACAACCAACAAACAATCCCATTTAAAAGTGAGAAAAAGATATGAACAGAAACTTTTCAAAAAAAATGGACAAATGGCCAATAAACATATGAAAAAAATGTTCAGTGTCACTAGCCGTCAGGGAAATATAAATTAAAACCACACAGATATTACCTTATCCCAGTTAAAAGAGCTTTTATTAAAAACTCCAAAAACAATAGATGTTGGTGTGGCTGCAGAGAGAAAAGAACACTTATACACTTACGAGGGATTGCAAATTAGTACAACCTCTATGGAAAACAGTATGGAGTTTCCTCAAGGAACTAAAAGTCGACCTATCATTTGATCCAACAATCCCATTACTGGGTATTTTATCAAAAAGACACCTGCACTCAATTGTTTATTGCAACAGAATTCGCAATTGCAAAGATGTGGAATCAACCCAGATGTCCATTTATTCCTGAGTAGATTAACAAAATGTGGATATATTTGCTATGGAATACTACTCAGCCATGAAGAAAGATGAGTTGAGGCCTTTTGCAACAGTTTGGTTGGAATGGAGACCATTATCCTAAGTTAAGTATTTAAGGAATTGAAAAACAAACATCACATGTACTTGCTATTACACTGGAACTAACAGATGAGCACATATGTGCACAGAGGGAAGTAAACTCAATGGAAATCAAGCAGGGGTGGGAAGTGGGGAGAGGGGATTGTCAAAAACCTACTAACTAGGTACAGTGAACACTATCTGGGTGATAGGCACATTTATAACCCTGCCTCAAGCATAACAAAAGCTATCCATATGACCAAAACATTTTTACCCCCATAATATTTTGAAATAATAATAACAATAATGATAATAATCAATTAACTATATGGATCTACATCTGGGCTCTGTGTTTTTGTTCCATTGATCTATTTGTCTATCCTTTTGCTAATAACACACTGTCTTGATTACTGGAGCAATATAATGAGTCTTGAAGTAGCGTAATATCAATCTTCCAACTTTGCTCTTATTGTTCAATATTTTGTTGCCTATTCTGGATCTTTTGCCTCTTCATATAAACTTTAGAATCATTTTGTCAATATCCATAAAATAACTTGCTGGGATTTTGCTAAAGTTACGGATCAAATTGGGAAGAACTGATAACATGACAATATTGAGTCCTCCTATTCATAAACAAGGAATATCCATTTATTTACTTTCTTTGTTTTTCTTCATCAGAGTTTTGGGGTTCTTTTCATAAATACTTTGTACATATTTTGTTAGATTTATACTTAAGTATTTCATTTATCTTAGTGCTAATGTAAAAGTTATTACATTCCTTATTTTTCCGATTTGAGGATTTTTAAAAAATAAGAATTAGATATATTTAAGGTGCACAATGTGCTGTTTTGATATATATACACACAGTAACCTGATTACTACAGTTGAGCTAATTAACATATTCATCTCTTCATGGTTACCTTTTTTTTTGGTGGTAAGTGCACTGAAGATCTAATTTCAGCAAATATTAATTAGATAATGCAGTATTATTAACCATAGTCCCTATGCTGTACATTAGATGTCTAGAATTTGCTCATCCTAATAATTAAAACTTTGTACACTTTGATCAAATAGAGAAATGTTGATTATATTATATATATTTTTATTTAAAATCCCACTTTTTCATTGATGGTATACAGAAAAGTTATTTATTTTATTTATTATACCAAAGTTGTGTATCCTGCAACCTTGGTATAATAACTTATTAGTTCCAGTAGGTTTTTTAATGTATTATTTTCAATTTTCTATTGACCAGCACGCCATTTGCAATCAAAGTTACTTTTATTTCTTTCTTCCCAATCTGTATCCTTCTTTTTCCTTCTCTTCCCTTCCCTTCTTCTCTTTTCTTTTCTTTTTTTATTACATTATCTAGGACTTCCAGTATGATGTTGAAAAGCAGTAGTGAGAGCAGAAACAATTGTCTCATTCTTGATCTTAGTGGGAAAGCTTCAAGTTTCTCACTA